>MPVS01000051.1:66393-116323 GCA_001931775.1 Fomitopsis pinicola
CCGGGGCCCTCGTCGAAGTCGCGCGCGGGTGCGGGCGGCGGCTGGCTGGGGCCGGGGCGCCGTGTGAGGTTCGCGACGCTCGTGGGGTCCGAGAGTTGGTGGTAGTAGGCGAAAGAGAGCGTGCAGAAGAAGAGGGCGAGGACTGTGCGTGGGGCGGTGCGTGAGTGAGTGAGTGCGGGAAGGAGGGGTGAAGAGGGAGGCACGTACACATCTCGACTAAGAGTAAGATGATCTCGACGCCGGAGTCGTGGTTCCAGTTCCCCTTACAGTCTGAGGAATACGTGAGCAACGCTTGGAGGATACAGACGGGGGCGAGTACATACAGCTGTTGGCCTCAGACTCTGTTAGCTGCGTTTCGAAGACGGGTCCCCAGAAGCCATATTCCTGTAGTGGCCATGTTAGCGAGCTCGCCGAGGCCCAGTCCCGTCACGACTCACGTAGACAGCAATCTTGCCAGTGGCGATGTCCGTGCACTCATTGATGAGTTCATTCTACACAATTGTGAGCGGTGCGCATTCGGGGGTATAGATGCATACGGATCCCGACCTTGAGGATGAAGTGTGTGATCACTCTCATGAAGGCGGCGGCTATTACGACCAGCGCAGAGCCTACAGACAAGAAAGCGTACGTCCGTGCCATCCACAGCCGTTGCTGCATGCACGCACACAAGTCAGTCGTCTGCGCATACGAGTTGGCTGGGTACAACGCACCGAGAGAGCAGTCAAGACACCAAAGCTTTCAATGCCGGTCACTACAGCGTACATGATCCCAAGGACGACCGCGAATGCGGCGAGTTTGTTTGCCTCATCTGTGTCAAGACATGAGCACACTGGGAGCCGCGCAGAGATAGGGGGATGAAGGCGCACAGTGCTTGTCTATCGTTGCACTCCGGAAGGCCCCAATCTGCACCGGATCGCCGTGTCACGGCATGCGAGTACGAAGTGGTCAAAACACTTACACATCTGGAGGCACGAAAGGTCGTTCAGACGACGGCTGGGCACAGAACATTGAGGGACGACTCACCCAATCAACGCCCATATCGCACAGAAGAGCGCAACTACGCGCCACAAACGTCGCGTCAATCCCCACCGACTCCGCACAAAGACGGTACTCACTGCCTCCCACTACAGGTCGCAGATTATACGCGTATGCTCGTCGGATAAACATGGAGGGTCCTACACCGAGCGGCGGGTGAGAATATGGGGGATATTGAGTATGCTGGGGCAGAAACACGTTGTGGAGGCGAGGTACCTTGCGAAGGGGGCGGGCGTGTGTTGGGCATTGCGGGGCGCGGCTCGCGTGGCGATAAATAGGGTTGTTCTGGCCTGCTGACGGGCTAAAGACACACGGGCTGTCGCGATGGGTACGCGAGATGAGACGCTATAGGAGGCGGTACAGGTGCGGGCGAGATAAGTGTGGCAGGGCGGGGACAGCGGGCAGAACAAGTACAGGTCGACGGCTGCGGTTCGCTGCGGCGTGCGTGCTGTGGTGGGCGTGTTGGAGGGCGTGCACGGCCTTGACGCAGCAAGTGGACGATGGCGGTTACAGGTACACCAAGAAAGGGGACTCGGTCTGTAGATCACCCTGCTCGGGGAGGTGCGCGGGATGCCGCCCTGAATGCAGGCGCCCACGCCGGCCATGCTTGACGACTCTTGAATCTCGAGCTCATAGCTCTAGTAGTGCAGCGAATATGGTGCGGTCTGTCGCAACAACAACAACAACAACAATCTGGCATCGACGAGAATAACTTAGTGAAAGCCTTGTGAGCTAGTCTCAGCTAGATGGATCGGAACAATGGCAATCCACTGGCAGTGGGTGGCTGGAAACACCGCCTCCAACTCATTGTCTTCGAGACTCTATCTGCAATTCTCCAGCGACGTCGACAACAAACATACTAGATCGCACACAAACAATAAACGACTGGACAAGAATAGGTACGGTAGGTTGTCGAATTGTCGAACCACCACGACCCGTATGGACTTGACTCCTCGACGTGAGCACGGGACCACTCGAGTCTCTGACAAAGAGCGTCGATGCGCGACCTCCGAGGCTCTGCCAATCCGATGACATGTTCAAATGGGCATACGTGCATCCTCGGGGCGCAGTGGTCCGAGATCACCGAGGGAAAGACATCTGCCATTGTCTGTAGCATCGTGAACGCAGAAGCTTCGAAGCTAAGACGACAAATACTGGCTGCGACCAAGACGAGCGTAGACTGAGCTGAAGACTCGGCGAACGCAGCTAGTGTGTGGCGTCCGATGGATCGTCTGGGGCCACCACCGACCTAACGACAATCCCGTCTCGTCGTTCGAGTGAGAAAGGTGAGCGACGGCGTTCAATTTCCAGAAAATCGTACAGGGACCCACCTAACGGGTACCTTCTAGGAAGCGATTGAGGGAAGCCTCGTAAGACGTTTAACATTCCACTCCGACTTGACAGTGCCCGCCAAGGCTGAGAAAATCGAAGCATCGCAGCACCATCCTGAGTCGTTGTTCTAAGGCCCTCACCTCACGACGCGGGAAAGTGGGTCGGAGACTCGGACTACAGCACCTAACTGATGGTACATGACCGTCAGAATCCGGGCCCAATTGCCAATTAGACCGTCGCCGGAGCAAGCACAAGAAACAGCTTGACGTACGCATGCTGACCCGCGGCCAGCCAAGACGGAGGTGCCGCATTGGGTTTGTGCGGGGATCCAGAACTCGGCGAGAGCATACGACAGGGGAAAGAAGTGTCGACTTCAAATTCGCCAAATGACGTCCGTGATCCTGCGGTTAAAGGCTCCATGCGCACCCCTCGGTCTTCGAGTGGTCATGCTTGCCGCGCCGCTCGAGGCAGGGATCAGCCGATTTGCCATCCGAGGCTAGAGCAGCAGCGCGTCCTCCGGCATTTCAACAGTGAGGCCCTTCCGCACACACGCTGTACGGTTCGAGGTCCAGCCGCAGCAAGCATCCGGGATTGATTCATGGAATAAACTCAAGAAGTCCGCGAGCTTTCAAATTCGCCAGAGCGACCTTCTTGCGACGACCCTGCAGCCAAAAGGTTCAGCAAACGTGTATCCCAGTCTGAGTGATAGCGTCCGCACCACCGTCCAAGGTCTAGAATCAAGTAGTAAGTCGCCGTGGAATGCCATGTGAACCATGGTTTCAGCAATGCATGTTGACCGCCGTACATCCTCCGATGATCGACGTATGGACCCCTTGCACTGGTCAGGCGTGGTCCGCAGGATATCCACGGACGTTGGACGACAGAACCGCCGTTCTGTGTTCTAGTGGTTGCGATCGCCGGGGGGCGAACCCATCGTTTACAGCAATGGAATGTCCTACGAAGAGAACCGTTAACACGGCTGTCCGGCAGACAAACGGCCGGAGATAGACCTACAGCACATACCTACCTTTGCAAATTTGTCTGTAGATTCACTGGCACCCAACATTTGCAGTTCAGCACCAAAGTCCAGGAATACCTCCCCCGCTAGGGGAGGTCAACGAGTCCCTGGCGCGGCATAGCATATGAATTGGCAATCGCCCATGCATTTCCCACAGAACGGTATGCTTCATACTCTGAGCTTGACCAGCGGTTGATTGCCGTATGTTCCATAGGTTGTCAGAAAGCCTCTGGGTGGACGGTTGCTGCACCTGTATTGTAATTAGAGGCCACCTTCGTCGAGGTGGACACAGGCAGGTATTGGCCCAATCTGACTGTCTCAGTGGCGAGGGAGCTCGAGTACGGCAGAAAAAAAGACAGGACACCGTGTATACGCCTCAGACTGAACATACGAGAGTACTGAACATCCGCGATCCGTAGTTGTAGAGCACTCCGAAAACATCGCAGAGCGCCCACGCGCCACAACCGAGCAGCGCGCCAAGCTCTCATTCCCACGCCTTCCGGTCCGCGTACTCTCCGGCAAATGCCGCCGACTGTACAGTTGCAAGCCACCCACACTCGCCGCTTTCCGCATTGAGCAGTAACATCGGCGCGGGCCTCAGCAAGTTCAAGATCAAGGTGAGTATGCCCGTCTGTTCGCAAATAGCGTACAATCGAGAGGCTGAAACGCTGTCCGTTAGGTATATCCCTCCATTCCCGTCGATAAAGTGAGTGGAATTTCTGCTCGGGGGTGGTACGGCCGTAGTAGCAAGACAGGCGAAATGGGACGGTGTGTAGTTGAGCACGGGGACATGGACTATGGTGATGGGGCAGGCCTTGCGCGGGGGATCGGGACGCTCTGGAGTGGTTGTGTAAGTGAAGGACATCGCGCTGACATTGGTTCTATCATTCTGTAGCATCCGCAATGGCCCAGCGTGTCACCCTCCGCAAGCGCAACCCCTATAACACCACCTCCAACCGCCGACGGGTTGTGAAGACGCCGGGAGGCAAGCTTGTCTACCACCACATCAAAAAGCTTGCGACCGCACCGAAGTGCGGAGACTGTGGCATCGCACTGCCGGGTGTATGTCTTGCGTCCTGGTGTCGGTGAACTGGTGAAGCTCACGGGGATATCCTTAGGTTATTGCGCTCCGGCCTCGCCAGTACGCTACCGTGTCGAAGACGAAGAAGACCGTGCGCAGGGCATACGGTGGTTCGAGATGCGGTGACTGCGTTAAGCAGCGGTACGTCTACTCATCTACTGCACACGCCCCCGGTTTCACTCATCTCCTCCCGCCAGCATCCTCCGGGCATTCCTCGTCGAGGAGGCGAAGATTGTCAAGAAGGTGATCAAGTCGCAACAGAAGCCGGGAGGCAGGAAGTAGAGTGCTCTGTCTTTTTTGCTCTGGAGTGCGGTGCCGCGGGGACCCTTGTACGGATGGCATGGGCATTCCCCGCGCGTGTTGTGATGACATCCTTCTCGTTTTCTGCGCTATGCATGCATGTATACTGCCTACCCATGACCAAGAAAACATTGACCGATGAGGTCAGTATGCGCGGTAATTCCGAATCTGGAGTAAGTGTGTGCAGTGAAAAGCATTCTGTCCTGGGTCGTCCCATCCAGTTGTCCCTGCTGTCGCTGGGCGTCCACCTCTGTTTTGCTCGCCCCTCGTTTACGCTTCTGCCAATGCGCACATTTCGCTGCGAAGTTCAACGAGCGCGCACTCGGATTACGGCTCGGTGGCGTCCGGCAGCTCACCCGCGTGCGAACGCGCTGCTGAAGTACAGACCATATACGCCTGCAATGGTCGAGTCCGCCTCTCCTGCATTCAGCCTATTCTACGGATACTCCTGTCCGCGATGGCGACAAGACTATCTGCCGCGTCGGATTACAAGAGCTTGCTTGACAAGTACGACACTTGGCTCTTTGATTGCGACGGAGTGCTCTGGCAGGGCGATCGCATGATCGAAGGTGTACCCGAGGTGCTCAGCCTCCTGCGCACGCACAAGAAACGCATATTCTTCGTCACCAACAACGCGACCAAGTCCCGCAAGAGCTACAAGAAGAAGTTTGACCAGCTGGGGTTGGAGGCCTATGTCGTACGCGCCATACTCCCAGTATGATTCGCCCGCATTCATCTGTGTACTGCGAACAGGATGAAGTCTTTGGATCCGCATACGCGTCTGCGGTGTACATATCTACAGTAATGAAGATGCCAAAGCACAAGAAGGTTTACGTCGTCGGCATGAAGGGCCTCGAAGAGGAGCTCGAGGAGGAGGGCATCCAGCACCTCGGCGGCACGGTCAGTCATCGCGCGCTGCCCGTGCACCCACACCAACCCACAGCGCACAGGACCCCGCAGACAACACGCTCGCCGAGTTCCACCTGAAGGACTTCCACCCCGACCCCGACGTCGGCGCTGTCCTTTGCGGGCTCGACACCTCCATCAACTACACGAAGCTCTCCAAGGCGTTCACGTACCTGAAGCGGGACCCAACCTGCGTGTTCATGGCGACGAACATCGACAGCACGTACCCGAGCGCGGACGGGCTCCTCCCCGGCGCGGGGGCGGTCAGCGCGCCGCTCGCGACCGCGCTCGGCCGGGAGCCGCTGAGCATCGGGAAGCCGGCGGAGACGATGATGGACTGCATCAAGGCGAAGTGCGTCCCCGTCCCCGTCCCCGGACAGGGCCCGCACGGATCGACTCTCTGTGTGCGTGTGTGCTGATGCGGGTGCAGGTACCAGTTTGACCCCAAGCGGGCGATCATGGTCGGCGATCGCCTGAACACGGACATCGAGTTCGGCAACCGAGGAGGGCTCGCGACGCTGCTCGTCCTGACAGGTGCGTCCGCCGCGCGCGGGTCCTCGTGTTCGGACCATACCCATAATCACCATTCCCCTTCCCGTCCCGTCCAGGCATCACGCACGAGTCGGAAGTCGTTGGCCCCAACGCGTCGACGACTATTCCGACGTATTTCACGAACTCAATCGGCGACCTGCGCGCTACGATCTCATGATGGGCGAGCAGGAATGGAGGGCGGGAGGGCGCGCGAGTGGATCGGCGAAGTTTACCGGATATAGACGTGTTGTATGCATAGAAATGTGATACAGTTTGAGAGCATCCGATGCTAGAATCGTAGATTGTGTCTGCCCTTAGCGGTCTGCCAACGAGCAAGAACTGAAAGCCGAACGTCTAGATTATGCTTCCGTTACAGCCGATTGTATGCTGTAGCCATCAAGGTTCACGATATTGTTCCTACATCCGCAGCAAACTTGGAAGCACCGACACAAGAATCGCTATACTGTTATTGTGGCGCCGGGACTGCTATCGATGACGGCTTTTGGGCTGCTTTGCTGCATTAAATGGGCGCGACAGGATGTCCGCCTCCGCGAGCCAAAGCACCGTGCTTATGACGAACGCAGCCAACGAGCCAATGATGTATCCCGAAATGGCGCCATAGGCCGGAGTCAATGGCCATGCCTGCGGACTCTGTGAGTGGGAGGTCGAGGGATTTTGGGCACAACTTACCTGCCACGGCCGCTCCCAGTCAAGACCTATCGGAATCGCACCGGACCAGCATCCGAACGCAGCGCCCAGCGCGGGGTACACCATGGCCCGCTCGATAGGCGTCCTCGGTCTGTATGGCAGATGACCACGAGGGCACAGTGAGAAAGGATACGCGGCGAGTCAAAGCGGCGGAGTGAGTGGCGACAGGCGCACGCACCTGAGCTCAGCGAAGAGCCGGATCCAGGTCAACCTAATCAGCAGTGCTTCGGTGCTCGATCCGAGCGTGGGTACACCCAGGAGGTAGGCAGGCGTCCACGCTATGAGTAGTGCGAGAAGCAGCGCAAGGGAGAAGGTGTGCAGAGCATGACTTCACACGGATTCAGATACACGGTGGGCAGCGAAGAGCAGCCTCTGCGCCTACCTCGCGAGGGGCGCCCCGAAGAGCACGATCACCGCGTAGAACGCCAGGGACGCAGCAAGGGTCGTAACGAACGCGTTCCTGATAGCCTGTGGACGAGTAGGAGCGCGTCAGCTGCGTGCTCGTGTGCCAGCGCTGCGCGCACCGACCAAGGCTCGCTCGCTATTGATTCCACTCCGCTCTAGCTTGTGCTTGCTGACTTCTGCCGCGTCCCTGTCGCCTTTGAGTTGAAAGCTCGCTTCGCGCGTCCACGACTTCATCCACGCGGCCCACCAGGGCTGCAGGAGTAGCGCTCCTGCACACATCCATGCGACCGTCCGTGCGGGGTTGCTGGTCAGCAGGTAGAGAGCATCCGGGGGTGCCTCTGGACTTGGGCCCTCGGTTTCCGTAGAGGTGTCGAATAGATTTGAGGAGGTGAAGAACGACAGGGAGGAGCGCGGCAAGTACAGCGCTGTGAAGCCAAGGAGGCAAGCGTGCACAACGGTCACCGAGGCATAGCGAGCTAGGGGAAAGAATGGTGCAGGTCTGGCTTCGGGGTGAGCTCCTTTCGCTACATGCTGAGAGTCCAGCGCCTTCGGAACAGCCGCTTTCACCGCTTGAGCTTTACGGAGACGTAGGGGCACTTGAGACATCGCGGCGAGAGTGAGGGTGAAGTGTTGGCCAAGTCCTCGCTCAATAAGCGCGGCAGGCGCCCGGCATCATACCCGCCATGCTCGCGGGGCTTACCACTACTTCTACTTTACCTCCACCTTGTCCCCGACGCCTTTACCACCGGACATTTGGATCGCCTAGTGTACCAGAGCGCAGGAGACCCCCCGGTTGGTGTAATTATGGGTACAGGCTGACCGGGACCATGCCCTACAAGCTGCCTCGAAGTACCCACGCACGAAGGAATTTGAAGAGAACCTCATGAGTCGCCACCTCGTTTCTTTTCGACACGCCGCGGTAAGCACGCAGAGTCATGATTTGTTCCTAGCCACGTCACCACTTTCCCGTGAAGAATACTCATTCATCTGCGTAGGCAGCTTCGCACCGATGTACCACTGCATTGGGCTACTCAGTGCTATCCTTGGAAGATCGCAGCCCTAGCGCCACTCATTGACGTCTACGAACTGTGTCACAGGTACAGACGGGCGAGACGCCTCTGATGATTGCATCACACATATAGAGCAGGACATCCGGGAGCAATCTGCAAGGACGAAGAGACGCACGGGGGGAACAAATCGGGCAGTGGAAGAGCGACCGACATTCGTCTTGGAATGTGCCCTTTCTCGTGTGGCGTTGTGGTCGGATGCCAGAACGGAAAACCCTTGTTCTCCGGTTGCAAAGACGCGTGCTGGAAGACGAGTCGGCTGAGGAGGAGTCGTGCGCAACGAGGAACACGGTGCGGTTCGGCCCTCGCAATCAATCTCAGTGTTCTAGGCAGGCTCCGCTCTAGGCCAGAAGGTAGTGGTGCCCAGGCATTATATCTCTGCCTACAGCAGTTCACTGTCTCAAGGGCCCGAGGTACGAGGGCCCCTAGACAACCGTCTATGGACAACTGTAGCCAGGCTGACCACACCCTTCATGCGATGTCGGACAGTCCTCTCCGAGGATCAGACTCGCGTTACATCACTACCATCTAAGCCTTAAGCAGTGAGAGTACCGGCAGGGGACTGTCTCGCACCTGGCTCGCCGCTCAAGTCGACGACGTGCCCGTCGCCTCCTCGCGTGCACGCTGCAACGCAGGGGCTTACTGCCTTGACTCACCGCCGGGATGGTGGTAACAAATGGGTTGGGTGGGTGGGAGATGGGGCATCACCTCAACGCTGCCACATCCACGCACTGCCGCCGCACGCCATTTCTGCACGTGCGACGGTTCTTCTCCGGCACCATGCGGTAGGCCGTCCATAGACAAAAGTATCTTGGGATCTCGTCGCTGCCTTCGGAAGCACGTCCAAATTGCGCTTAGTCGCGTCCTTTGCCGTGCTGGCGTCCAGGGATACGACGTAAGAGCGCTCCGCTTGCCAGTGGTCCCATGCTGTCGCAGCAGCTCCTCTGGTGGTGATTCTGCGGAGGACCGTCACCGCCGCCGTTGGGAATCGGCCCCCCGAAACCCACTGCCTCTGCTGGGTTTTCGACTAGGATGGTGCGTATGGAAGACATTCTTATCATCTCGATCTCCATTGCCCGGTGCTAACGGGAAATGACCTTGCGGGCTTGCCATCGACCCGCGAACCGTTCTCGGACCTCGTCCACTCATATCGGCCCAATATAGAACGCTGTTCGACTGACCGCGAACGCATCTACTTCACTGTGATGCGGCACAGCTGACTGCTGTCGATGATACTCCGCATGATTGTCGCAAGCCGTCGGGGAAGTATAACATCTCATATGCATAACAATCTAACCCATTTACAATAGACTACTGTATAACGCTTCGCAAAATAGTGCACAGCCTACGGTGCAATACCCCCGCCGATGATCGCAAAGAATCAAGGCCTTCTCACAATATGAATTGTGATCACGGCCTTTTGACTCCCTTTCAATGCCTGAGGATGGAATAGTGTCATCTCCAAGACTCCACCGTGCCACCCTCGGCCACGGTGTCTTGATGAGGAGGAGATACAGTTTTGAATGCCGGATCCCATGTTGACTCGCACATTCGAAAGCCGACGGAGGTGGTCGAAACACTAGGCGGTTTGACCTTCTCGGGTGAGCCGATCGACTTGAGATACGCATCTTCCAGCTGCCGCTCCTTTTCTCGCAGGACTTCGTCTTCGTACATCCGCGCTAGATCCAGAGGATCCATGTCTCGCACCCAGAGGCGGTATGCCAGTATGTCTTCCACCTTCTCTTCCAACCGTTGCTGATACGCCATCAGATGCGCTACCGCGTTGCTCATGACGAATCCCACCACGTGCTCGTCCTTCTCTGAGAGGGGGAGGCCTGCGCGGAACATCCCATCATCCAACAGGTATGCACTGGGGTACGGTATTCCTTGAGCCCTGGCGAATGCATCCGTGTCAACATTTCCGTGGAATGGCAGGCGCAACTCCTGGGCCTTCTTTATCTCTTCAGCGCCGAGCACCACGCCATCGATGTCCGGTAGAAATGCCAAGTCATCGAGCTGGCGCCTTGTGAGAGTGATGCTCGAGAATCGAGATTAAGGTAATTGACTTACCTGCCGCATGTCGGTGACTAGTAGCATCGTCGGCGAGTCATGCATGCGTAGGTAGGCGGAGATTGCTCTGATATCCCTCGGCGCAGCACCAATGGCCCAGACGTTCCGCCAGCTACCGTCAGAACTCGCTGGCGTGCTAGCGGTCGACTCGGTCTTGACCGCCCAGGCCTTCAGCGCATGGAAGATCTGCAGGCCCGGTGAGTTCAGCAACGTATGTTGAGTGTGAATATCATTATACTGGCCTGCTCATGGTTGACGCTGATCGTGTTTGTCTCGGTCTCCAGGCATGCTGCGGCGTGGGCCACATTGCAGACGAGCGTCAGATTGGTATTGACGCCGTGGTCGCGTCGCAGGCGTTTGGCCGCAACGATCCCGTTCTCGTTAGCCGGAATCTGCGGGAATGGTCATCGCCTCAACCCGTGCGCGGTGGCCACTCTCACGCACCGACACAACGACGCGGTTGGGGTCGACGTCGTGTTTGTCCACAAATAGTTTGATGAGCCTCAACGCCTGCTGGACCACGGCGTCTGCGTCGTCGCACAACCTCGGATCGACGTGTGTAAAGTGGGGCTTAGCGCCGTTGCCCATAACGTAGGCACCCATGTCCACCAACTGACGATCGTCAGCAGGGTTGCGAGGACACATAAATCAAGAAAGGCACTCACAAAGCGCTCCATAATCATCTCGCGCAGGCGCGCACGATCTTGAAATTCTGGGCTGAAGGAATAGCGAAGTCAGTCACCTCAATGCGTCATAGTCTGATATGTACTTACTTCTCAGATAGGACGAACTCCATTGTCAGCTGGAGTTGTTCCACGGCCACGCCATCCTTCGTCATCTTGTACATCACCGACGGGTCAAGCATTGTCGCTCCGTAATTTCGTTCCTCGAGATCTTCAAGTGAGGTCCCATTAAAAAACACTCTGACGGCTTGTGCGGACCCTTCACCTTTGAAGTACCGTGTTCTTTCGACGACCATGATGTCCCGTTGTATTAGGCCCTGCCGGAGGGTGGGGAGAGTGGCCGTGTTCCAAGTCTTGCGTTGAAGCCACACATTCGGCGACGTGGTCCCTAGCGACGGCTTCTGACGGGCCTTCATGACTTCCTTGTAGATGGATGGGGGGATCTTCCTCCAGCTCTCGACGTTGATGTAGTCTTCGACTCTGAATCTGGGTGGCGGCGGCGCAGGACGGCTTGCTCTTGGTACGTCGCATTTGTCGTCCATTGTTGTATGACGCAGATGATCAGGCTCGCAGCTCGCAGCTCTCTCGTAGGCCATCCGGACTTCGTGTTCCTCGGGCTCGACACTTGCAGCCCTCCCATAACTCCTCCGAACCTCGAGCTCTTCCGGCTCGACGCTAGCGGCTCTTTCGTAGTTCCTCCGAACTGGATATTCCTCGTCCTCGCCGTCCTCGTCGCCTAAACGGTGGTCTTCAGGCTCAGCACTTGCCGCTCTCTCGTGTCCAGCAGAAAACCCGTGGTCGCATGGCTCTGGACTTGACGACTGTTTCATTTCCATTGTTACATCGCCCTCCTCTTCGACCGCGACGTCCATTGCTTGAAGTTCGTAGTATTTTGGTGTGATCCTGATCTTCGCCATATGTTCTTCAAAGGAGACAGAGAAAAAAGCAGAACGAGTAAGGCAAGTACCCTCAGCAATTTCGAGATGCGCATGGTCTTTTGTACTCCATGCATTGTGGCTCTGTGGCCGCCTCGTTCAGGCCGCCCGCCACTCGCTTACCTTATTGGGAACACTGTGGCTGATGCGCTTTGTTCTCCCTGACTGCCTCTATGGCCCCATCACGTCATGCGCGACAACGAGAAAAGACGTGCCTCTGCTAACATATCGACGGAGTACCTCGCAGTACGATTGTCTGCACTGCAGGGCTTGAGGTGAGAGATCGGAACCCACGTTACTGCTAGTGGCTCTGACCGGCCATCCGCACTCAGCTGGCTAGTCGTCGCTGACCACCTATGCTAAATCACCCACCAGTATCCTCAGAAGAGAGCCTCGTATGGGCCATGCCTACCCGTCTCGGCCACAAGACCCGGTCCTTGTATATCACGACCTACGGAGCATGTTGAGAACATGGCCTACATCACATCCGGTCACCGCACTTCCGGATCTTCAGATATGGTGACGCATGGATGGCATGCTCACCTGCTGACACAATGGCGTAGGTGTCAGTACGTAGACGAGGGCAAAGGGGGTAATTTGGCAGCCTCAAAGATGCCGCCCGCATTGGTGGGTTCAGCTGTACGCTTCGAGTTTACTGCTATCACGATGATGTGAAGAAAGTAGTTTGGCAGCAGCTATCAATGCGGAAGATGCTAATGGATGCGATATCCGAGTGCGCATTAGGTATTTGGCTTAATTTCATTACAGCGTCGACCTGCTGCGACTGCAATGCGTATCCGTCGTGCCCTCGAGGTTCCTAGGGCCCACTTTGCCTAGGGCACGTCATACATACTCCCCCGGGCTCTCTTTCTTGTCCTGGAAAGGCAAGGGGGCTTCACTAATGCTAGACCCATCGAAGTAGACATCCACTGCGGACCTATCTGATTATCTAGCCAGATATATTCAAGTTGTGTCTGCAGTTTGATGTGAATGGCAAACCCATCCGCGCTGCCGCACTAAGGCCCGTTGTCGAAACATCACCCGGGATGCTCCTCAGTGGCAGTGAAAAGGGTCCAGATATCTTTATCCCATGTGCTGCGAGTGGTTGCCTTCCATCTCGCTCGATCGTTATCATATCAGTTTGTGGTCCACTGAATTTGAAGGCTGTCCTACTGGCAGAGACTAGATCCCGGGCGTCGTATATTCATCAGATCGAACATAAGCGAGTCGACGCTCCGGGTCTTGGGATGACTTAGTGACTCCAAAGTACATCACCGTTAACATTGCCCTAACACAGTCGAGGATCACGCTGTGCATCTGACCAGGGTGGCAGGCTGAGTACTACTCTCTATGTACCCGCTCACGTGCACATGTTGTGCTACGCACCGGGCCAAGTGAGTTGTTTGAGCGACTAGCCACTGCGGTGGAATAGTAATTTCCGCCGGGTAGTACGACTTGGACCGGCGGTCAGCATTGCAGTAACGCACCAAGTGTCCAGTGGGCGTCTGGTGATCAGTCCAGAACTGTTAAACCCACCTAGTAGAGACGCGGAGTCGCTGCTTCGCGGAAGCAGCATCAAGAGCGACCCTGAGTTCCTGATTAATGAGTCAGCTTATCCGCAATATTATTCCCGGAGTCGACGGCGCATGGCTGCCACTAAATGACAGGGAAGGGGCAACCAGCGACCAGGGCATTCGGCGCTTTGCCTCCCATTATTCGACTACAGCTGATTCCGAAAACCTTGTCCGAGGCGCGTCTCGGTCACAAATAATTCGAATAAATCGAGAAAATTCAGAAAATCAAGAAAAGTCTGAAAGACACTTTGGAGGGTGGGCGTGCTGCCGGGGAGCATTGGATTTGGTCAGATGAAGTACTATGTAGCTCCCTATATACATGCATGGATATATACCGCGCGAGGGGCCGGTGCACTCGCGGTAAGTAAGTGATCCTGGGGCCCGAGAGGGGAGGCGACCATCCATACTTTATGCGACTCAGGTTGCTCACTCCATCTGTTAGTATGCTGGCCGCAGAATCTGAATTGAGGGTCTAAGATCCAAGGTAAACGACATGGGATGTGAAGAAGGGTGTAAGTTGCCAGGTCAGGCAGCTACATCGGTTGCCCTGGCAAGTGGAGGCTGACGGTTGACCGGTACACGAAGTTGAATTCGACGTCTTGAGTGATACATTGGATTGAACAGTAAAGATTTTGGTATGATGTAGTTGGTGACTACTTGGGTGCAGATGTACTGGGAACACGACCTTTATGAAGACGTTCTTACGTGCGAAAGAGCGCACCGATCGAGCAAGCAATCAGCCCCGCCAACGTACAACAGACACACCGTTTGTGACACTCTACCCACAGCACATCATCATCATCATGTTCTCCTCGCCTTTCATCCACTAATCTCCGCCCAAGTCCATCATCCTCCATAGCAAAAGAGCCTAGTACAGAGCAAGTACCAGGGAGATGTAGATCGGGAATTGGCCTTGATGTTGTTTCTTTCCGCACAATGAGGTCAGTCGAACACCTACAGTCCCAAAGCGGTAGAATGAGATGCAAGTGGGCAAGCAGATGTTCTGAGGTCGAGATATATAACCCGGTCGTTGACGGTATGAAGTGCGTGTGATTTTGGCGCCGTGGTAGAACTCGGAGATGGTGTTTGGATGGTGTCCTCAACAGCGCTGTGGAAGGCACTCAGCAGTCGAACACTGCGCATTGCGAAGCGTGCCGTCTTGTACGTCGACGACAACGATTTATGAATATTGTGAGCGCCGTGGTAGAACTCGGAGATGGTGTCCTCAACAGCACTGTGGAAGGCACTCAGCAGTCGAACACTGCGCATTGCGAAGCGTGCCGTCTTGTACGTCGACGACAACGATTTATGAATATTGTGGTTGTCGTTGGATCGGTGTTTGCTCGCGCGTGAATGCCCAAAGACATCGCCACGTCGTCGCCGATTGTATAGCCTTCATCTCGAATCTCAGGCATATTCACTCTCTGTTCGATGCCGCAGCAAGTACAAGACATAGCATAGAACACTTATACACGTATTCGAGGCACTAGAACGTCGCGAGAAGGGCTCTCATGATTTTCTGGCATTTTCTTGATTTTCTCGATTTATTCGAATTAATTGTGACCGAGACGCGCCTCGGACAAGGTTTTCGGAATCAGCTGTAGCAGAGAATTGTAGTACATTTGTAAGAGGCACTAGTCTGTACTAAACGGCATTTGTTATCTGTTATGAACGCGTGGAAGGGGGCGAAACACAAGCCAGAAGCGTCCGCGCGAAACGCGATTTCGAGTGAAGAAGCTCCTCCCGAGGCGCTTCGACGATTCACGAGCGTTTCGCGGTTTTTGGGCGATTTTGGTGATCCAGAATCGTTGCCAAAATCGCATCAAATCCGTCGCGAGAAACGCCCCAGAAACGCACCTCTGACCGCCCTTCAGCTCTGCGAGCTCCGCGTTTCTTCCGCATCGAGGCAATTGAGGGTACTGCGAGGAAGTGCACCGCACCTCTACACCGACCACCCACCTATTCATCCGACCCGCCGATGATGCTGCCACCGAAACTTCGAAGGAATCTAGTGAGAGGCTAGCGGGGGCGCTGCCTTGACCCTAACGGGACGGGCACTGACCCCCCTCTTTCGCCAGAGGTGTTCAAACGCGGACCACTCTCAAAGCCCCGTTGTATGGCATCGTCGCTTCACTCCTCGCCTGCGCTGCAACCTCCTCCACTAAGTCCCGCGCATCTTGTCCTCGTGGGCTTCCGCGCCGCGCACCTTCACCGCCGCCTCCAAGCGCGCGCCGAACCAGCGCGTGGCTGATGCTTGCGATCTCGTATGAGGCCCAGTTGCCTTCACCTGCTCGCGCGCGCCGTCATCAGACAAGCCTCACATTTGGTACTCTCACCAGGCCTGGCCGCCTGCTGCTGCGACTGAAACGACCTCTCGCGCCTCTATTTCCGGCCTGCGAGTGGAGAAGAACTTCGACCCTGGCACAACTCCTCACGATGCTCCACCCGCGGCACCTACAACCTCCAGAATGCCCTCCTCCTCAGCCGCCGATCCTACTCTTATCTTTGGTCTCTAGGCGCGACTTCTCCCTCATCCTACCCCCCGCCATCCTCATTCGTTGTCGGCGAGTCTCTCGATGCATCTGCCAACTTCCCAGCCTCTCCCAATCCTTCACAATTTGCGAAGAGCAGCCTGCTCCACGGTGTCGACCTCGCTGGTCTCGACTTGGTTGGTTGGCCTGGAAGCTAGTGCTCTCGCCCTCAGCAGCATCTCATCTAGTCTCTGGATCTGGACCGAGTGCGAAACCTCCGCGCCAACCCCAAGAAAGCGCGCGCCGCTGCAACACAGAAGGATACCATGTGGTTCGACACCAAGATGGGTCCAGAGGATTCACTACAGGTCGTCGAGGGAGAGGGACCCGTTGGCACTGCTGGTCACATAGCGAAATTCTCCAGGTACGCAAAGTGGCCTCTGCGCCTCGTGTATTGTCTGACGTTATATGTAGAGAGACTCACGAACTGAATAGCGGCATCGTTACTCGCGTCCGGCTTCATCATCCAGTACTTGACCACCTCCATCGCTTGCCTCATCCTCGCCTTTTGGTCACTGACCCTCCATCATCCGCCGCTCCCGTCGTCGTCGTCACGTAGACCGCCTCACAAATCTTTGCTGTTGCTCACCTAGCCGTCGAGGGCACCACAACCGTGGCAGCGGCGACCCTCGTGGACTGCGCCGTGGTAGCGCGCCAGTCAAGTCGTTCAGCGCGGAGACCCTTGAGCAAGGGAGCCTCGGTCGTCCTTGGCGCGATGCAAGCCGCAGCGAACAAGTGCCCAGCTGACTGAGGCATCCCTTCTAGCCTCGGCCAGTTCTTGATGAGGGCTATGTTCGTTCAAACCCTCTGGTTTGGTTCCAAGCTTGTGCGCGAGGGGTCGATCACCCCCGGCACCGTGGTGGCTGCTGTCTGGGCGCGCCTCATCGCGGCCAGCAACCTGCATCAGTGGAACCCTAAGCTCGCTCGGCGCTCTGCTCGGATTCGGAAGAGCGTCCCAGGTCCGCGCCAGGGCAAGTTCGAGTTCGAGCTCGACGACGGGACATTTGCGCACCCCAGTCGCCCGACGATGCCGGTTCCAACTTCCGATGCAGGACGCCTCGATCTTCCTCCCTTCCAACGAGGCGCCGCTCATCGTGGTGGCTCCGGATCCGGGCAAGTCGACTGTCGCTCAGCTTCTCCTCCGCATGTGCTCGACGAGCAGGGCTCGATCCCCTTCGACAGGACGCCAACTACCTCGACGAAGACTGGATGTGCTGAGATGTGGCGGCAACCTCGCAAGGTTGCACGCTCTTCGACACGATCATCTGCGAGAACGTCGAGGGGCTTGCATACTCCGGCAGCAGCCACCTCGAGACGAGGGATGAGACCGGGCACCTCCACGAGCTCTTCCCCTTCCTCCAATCACGCACCGCTCCACTGCGGACTGCCTTCACGGAGCTGCTCGAGTACGTCAACAAGTGGCGGTGCGCGCACGGGAGCAACGCGCACACCGCGGAGTCCCTCGCTACCCTCGGGCCTCAACTCTACTAGGCCATCTATGTTGGCGCCACCTCCTCGGGCGCATATTGCTCTCTCTTGGAATTCTCGCAGCCCTACCAGCACCGCTGTGACCGCGCTCACGAGTCGGACGCCGGTACCCGCGAACACTTACACCGTGTCGGGTACCGAGACAGCGACGTACACGAATCTGAGCTCAAACACAGCTTCGAACACGCCCTCGAGCTTGAACGCCACCACGATGACGCCAACGTCTACGACGCCCACACCGCGCCAGATGTCGCCTGACGACTGCACGGCGTTGAGCCACGTGCGCAATATGATCATTCAGTGGAACGAGCGCGCGCCTTTCATGAGTAAGTCTGAGCGATCGGCGACGACGCCGTCGCCTCCTCAGAGCGACGGCCTGTTCAGCATCCAGCGCAGGGCAAGCAGAGGCAGCGCCAGGCTGAGGCTCGCGCGTTGCAGGCGACAAATCGGAATGGCAGGCGGGCCAGTGACCCGATCTCAACGACGGGCGTCGACGAGAGCGGAAGTGGCTCCCTCAGCACAAATTAACTGCTCCCGCCGCCCTTCGACATCAATGAGATGGGCCAATATGCTGGAGCTCCGGAAGCACAAGAGGTGAGTATTAGTGGCGCGACTGCTCATCGTATGCTCACAACGTGTGCCACTCGTAGCCGCTTCGAATTGGTCTCTTGTGGCACCTCAACGTTCACGCAGCGCCGCCTTATAGAGGGCACCGCTGCCAAGGTCTGCTTTATCCACACATGCTCTTGCCTCCCCACGCCTCGAGAGGTATGTACTTTACTGTCTTACATATATATAAGGGGATCTATCATTCTCTTAGTTTTCGTAGCCTCTTCATTTGAACTTGTGAGTCTCTGGCCTGCGCCACAAGGGCATGCACTTGGCGTCGTGCCGTCATGGGCGGAGTCTTCATTATGGAACAATATCGTCAACAAACAGCACAACACTATATTTGAGTATGGACCCAATTCGGAGAATACACTGCGATATCTTCCGATGAGCGGCATCGGCTTCTAGTATGAATCAATCACGGCCGTGTGCCCGACGCGTCGTTCCCGTATGGTTTACAAGCCCGCGGCCGACTTCATTGCATTGTAATTCGGTGTACCCAGACCAGTGATCTTCAGTGACGGTTAGCCAGCGACGCAAACAACGGTCCTGCATTGAACAGTACAACACTCACCGGGCTCCAGCCTGACGTAGCATAGAAGCCATCAGTACCGCATCCCGGGTTATTGCCACTCGTGATATTGTTCAGGGCGTCCGGGTGCGAGTAGAGCCACGGGTTCAACCATCCCAGCCTACTCTTCCCGGCACTCGCAAGCTCGTCGTTCAACAGCGCGATGACGCTCGCAAAGGTTGGACTAGCGCAGCTCGTCCCGTCCACGCCTTGTATTTGTCCGTTGAGCACAATAGCGAAGTCAACGCCTTGAGTGGACACGTCCGGATATCCGCGGCCCTGAGGGTTGTAAAGTCCGCTGTAGTTGCCCCCGAGCCAAGATAGGTACGCGGAGACGGCCGATGTTTGGAATGACGGCGTGGCGAAGACCTTGGAGAATCCGCCGGAGGAGAAGGATGCACCGACCTCAGGATTATATCCGCCAGTAGCTCCGACAGAGGTCAGACTGATTATGTGTCAGCCTACGGGCAGTGCAGAGGGACGCGGACACTTACTATGGGCACCCGGACGGAAATGTGGGCACAAAGTCAGTGCAGCTGTGGGAGGAGCGGGTCCCCGCTACACCCCCATCACCAGACGCGAACAGAACCGATACGCCGGCAGTTCCAAGAGAAGCAAAGATATTGCACAACTTTCTGTGAGCGCACAGGTCAGTATTTGCACCTTCTAAGTGTGCAAAAGTGACTCACTTCAATGCATGGGGGGATACAGCAGACTCGTCTCCGCCGTAAGAAGTTGTCACAACGTAAGCACTGCTCTGGTCGGATAAGACGTAGTTCGCGGTGTCCAGAAAGCCGCCGACGCCGTCGCCGTTCGCGTCCTCGCCAACGGAAATGAAGTTCACAGGGATACCGGTGGCGAGGCCGACGGTATATTGTACGTCTAAATTCTGATACGGTGTGATGTTTCGTGATATGTCACTGACGAAATGATACAATGGACGCACCGCTTCAACTCCTGGGTTGCTCGGGTCATACCCGCCACCATATATCTGAGTGTAATTATAGAGTGGGGAAGGAGTGTAGTCAGGGCGGTATGTGGACAGGAAACTCTGATGGAAACAGTGATCAGGTGAGTGACGTGAGCTATGCCATCAAAGCATGGTGCGGTAACGTACCTCCGTATCGTTCTCGCTGGGGTACTGGTTGATATATCCAGTCACCAGAAGAGGTTCAGGCTCCGTGGCTGGCGTCGTCGGTATACCGTAGAGCTCCTGAAGACACGCTGGATCAACGTATTGCCCACCACAAGCCGATTGCCGCTTTTGCTTCGGTGGAAGAGAGACCCTCCCGGCACTGGTACTAGCTGGTTTAGGGCTGAGTACGGCAAACGTCGTCACAGGGTGAACAACCTGTAGGTGAACAACTAGGTCCTCCGGAATAGAGTACTGCAGCGCGCGGATGATCTGGGGGCCCGACTCGTCATGAGTGTAGACAGAAAAGTCGGCGTCGAGCATCTCGTTCGCTTGGCTGACGGGAAGCGAGATCGCGAGCCAGTCACCCCCATGGGAGATGGTGGTCGCATTGATGTTACTGTCTGCGAGCCAGGCGTTTACGGCCTGCAGGGACTCTTCCGATGGATTCAGAAAGGCTGCCGCCTACAATCACAATTGTGAGTTTGTGCGCTCGCATAGTAACACGACGCACTTACCTCCGACTTCGAGAGGTGCTGGCCATACTTCGCGCTCGACGGCGTGCTAACGTTGTATAGGGTCTCGATGAGCTTGTCGACGTTGCTGCTCACGAGACCGAGACGCAGGCTCAGTACTGTGGTGGCATCGGCAGGGCCTACACGCGAAAATCCGGTGGGGGCCGTTGGGCGAGACTCGTGCAAGCGAAGGTTGCGTTTGACGGGCGTGCCCATGCCGAGGGTGCAGAGTACAGCGAGGAGAACGCAGGATGCGAGCATCGTAGCAAGTAGCGGCTGTCGAAGTGCGGGCACTATGACCTTGAACAGCCTAGAGATGAGCACGTATGGACTCCTTTATATAGCTCCAGCGAGCCTTAGCGCGCGGTATGCTTGCAACCTTCTCCGTGGAAGAGCCATATGCCTGCCCTCTACAGTTTGAGGAGGATCTGGAGGGCATGCCCAAGGTGCAATGGGATTGCGAGGTTCGGGCCTGCATCAGTCGCAATTCAGGACACTGGACCAAAGCTCGAAGCGTGATGGAGTAGACATCTGAAATTGCTCGGTCTGGTCCAAAAATGAAGTGCAGTGAACTATGCACGGACAACTCCCGACGATGTCAGGGTCATGGGGGCTGTGATAGAACCCTGAAGCCTCAAAATAGAGGGGCCTGGGCAGAGGTTGAACGTTGAGACTCGGCCTTTCAGTGTATGATGATTACTGCAAAAGGGTGAATACGAATACAGCGTAGAGCCCTCGGAAGATGGGACTCACCAACGTTCTGTACGGGCGTGCTTGAGGGGTCACACGGTACACGAGAATAGACGAATTGCCAGACTCAGACTGCCTGCAGGCTGCACGGGCTCGCACAATGTCTGATGTATCCCCGAGGACATCAAGCCACAAAGAAGGGGCCACAAATATGATGACAGCAGACGGAGTTGCACACCAGTGGTCCATAGTTGGCAAGCGTAAATCCTGCTCGCAGGAGATAGAACCACAACACGACTCCGGGTGGTGCCTCCCGGTCGGCTGAAAGGGTCGAGACTACTGCTTCATTGCCCTCGACGTCAACGGTGTAGTTGTTCATTGTGTGAAGATACGACTTGAAGATACGTACCACCATATTCAACAGCCAATCAGTGTCCCCAGAGCACCGGGGGATGCGTCAAAGGCCACTCTGCGAGAAGATGAAGTAGTAAAGAAGAGCTGTGGCATCTCAAAGTACTATCAGTGGACCAGTAATGCAACTTTTTCGATGTTCCCTTCCTCCTGCACGAACCACTCGCCGGACTGCCTCGGAGTTTGCTCAGTCTGACGGACGGGCATCCAGGTGGTAGAGAGAGGATATCGAGAGGGATCCAGTTAGCACCGGAACAGTATGGTGCAACTTTCCTCTGCAGGTCGGCCGCTGTCACGATGCCGGGGCTGCCGTGGTTCAAACGTTCAAAGTCCGCCCTGCCGAGAGCGGCCGGTGGCTGGCCTGCGCGGTACAGAAGTGCAACTGCAAGGACAACCTAGGACAACCCGGAGAACCGCGGGCCGAGCGCACAGTGGCTGTCTGTCACGCCTTAGCCACCGATTTCTCCATTCGCTCCCTCGAGAGCCATGCAGCTGTCGGAACACGTCGAAAACATTTGGTGAACATAGCTTGGGTATATTTCAACTCCCCACAAGGTTCTTGAGGCCTGAAAATGCATAGTTCATCCAGCCGAGGCCAACCGATTTCGGAATGAGTGCATAATACAGTTGCACGATTTGTCTCGACATACCCGCAGCGATGACCACCCAGAAAATCACGCATTATACAATAATGTGCTTCTATCTGTAATGTGAAAAAGTTGCAGAATTTCTGGAGGGAAGGATCGGCGTCGAGTTGAATAGTTGCATTACTGTCCCGATTACAGTACTATACCGGGCCACTGATAGTACTATGTAGTATGTATAATTTACCCCTCGCCTTTGCCAGTCCCGTCTTCACCATTGCCTGGACACTAGGGGCCTACCCCTCCAGTGCGCCTCCCCCGCCTGCGCGAGCAGAACCTCGACCGCCTGCGTGTGCGCGACGGAGTACAAGTCGTCCACCATCGCGACCACCATCGTTAACGCTCCGCTTGGCACCTCGACTCGGAGTGCCGCTCCCCGACGTCCGCCTCGAGCTGCGAGTCCGCGAGCGACGCGGATAGCGAGGCCGTCCGGCGCGCGTGCGTGGAAGAGGACGTGCTCGCGCGGCGGGGGATACCACCATGAGTCGATGCGATTGCGGGAAGAATATATACTGCCAAGTAGCCGCGCATCGAGTCGATCTCATCCTACACAACCGCCCATCCCCCCTTTTAAAAAGGTTGTGTTTAGAGTCTGCCTACGGGAGACTAATCTCATCCACAAGTGAAGAAGGGGCTTCAGCTACCGAGTTGGGATCGTACGTGTACACCCGGGCCTACGCGCCGCGGCCGCCAACACTGAGCCTTATTGCGTCCTCAAGGCCTCACCTGTCGCTTCATATGATATTGCTCAATCGTTGTCCGACTGCTATGAAGCTACAAAAGCGGACTCCACGCATCGAAATGAGCCTACCTAAGGTGTCGGAAAGGCTCCGTGGCTTCATCTTCCGTCACTTATTGGTACGCATATAAATGATTTTTGCACCGATGGCACGTCAGATAGGACGAGATGTACGTTGCTGTCTTACACACAAGAGGGTTTATTCTCGTTGTTTTCCGTGGCTTCTTGAAGTTGTTCTCTAACTACAATGGGCGTCGTGCCATGTTTGACTGGAACAATCTCGTTGACAAACAGCACAATGTTTTATTCAAGTACATATGTATCCAATCCGGAGAACACACTGCAACGTGACATCTCCTGATGAGCGTCATTAACTGATGTAAATCAACGTGCCTCCGACGCGCTGATCTCATTTAGTTTACAATCCCGCGGCGGACCTCAGTGCATCATAGTTCGGTGTACCCAGACCAGTGATCTGCAGCGACGGTCAGTCAGAGATGCAAATAACAGTCTTACATCGAATAATTCAATACGCACCGGGTTCCAGCCTGACGTAGCATAGAAGCCATCGGTACCGCATCCTGGGTTACTGCCACTCGTGATCTCGTTCAAGGCGTCCGGATTCGAGTAGAGCCACGGGTTCAACCAGCCCAACCTACTCTGCCCGGCGCTCACAAGCTCGTCGTTCAGCAGCGCGATGACGCTCGCAAAGATTGGACTGGCGCAGCTCGTCCCTTGCACAGGTTCTATTTCGCCGTTGAGCACGATCGCAACGTCCATGCCTTGAGCGGACACGTCTGGATATCCGCGGCCTTGGGCATTGAACAGGCCGCTATAGTCGTCCCCTAGCCAGGACAGGTACGCGGAGACGGCCGATGTTTGGAATGACGGCGTGGAGAAGACGTTGGAGAATCCGCCGGAGGAGAGGGACGCAGCGACCTCAGGGTCGTATCCGGTAGTCGCTCCGACAGAGGTCACACTGGCTTCGTGTCAGCCAACGGCCAGTGCAGAGGGGCGCGGACACTTACTATGGGCATCCGGAGGGGAATGTGGGCACAAAGTCAGTGCAGCTGTCAGAGGGGCGGGACCCCGCTACACCCCCGTCGCCAGACGCGAACAGGACCGAAATGCCGGCGGATCCAAGAGAAGCAAAGGTATCGCACAACTTTCTGTGAGCGCACAGGTCAGTTACGCGTCTTTAAGTGTGCAAAAAGTGACTCACTCGAATACATCGGAGGATATAGTATACTCGTCTCCGCCGTAGGAAGTTGTCATCACGTAGGCATTGCTCTCATCGGATAAGACGTAGTCCGCAGTGTCTAGATAGCCGAAGACGCCGTCGTTATTCGCGTCCTCGCCAACGGAAATGAAGTCTACAGGGATGCCGGTGGCGAGGCCGACGGTGTATTGTACGTCTAGGTCCTGATACGGTGTGATGTTTCGTGATATGTCACTGACGAAACAATACAATGGACGCACCGCTTCAAGTCCCGGATTGCTTGGGTCATCCCCGCCACCATATATCTCAGTGTAATAATAAGGAGGGGAAGGAGCGTAATCAGGGCGGAATGTAGATAGGAAGTCCTGATAGAAACAGTGGTCACATCAGCCATTCATACCCGCCATCAGGGCTTGGAGCGGCAACGTGCCTCCGTATCGCTCTCGCTGGGGTACTCGTTACCATAGCCAGTCACCAGGATATATTCAGGGTTCGTGGCTTCCGTTGTCGGTATACCGTAGAGCTCTTGGAGGCACGCTGGATCGACGTATTCTCCATCACACGCCGATTGACGCTTCTGCTTCGGTGGGACAGAACCCCTTCCGGCGCTGGTGATAGCTGGCTTGGGCGGAGACACGAGAAACGTCGTCACGGGGTGGACAACCTGTAGGTGACCAGCTAGGTCCTCCGGGATAGAGTATTGCAGTGCGCGGATAATCTGGGTTCCCGACTCATCGTGCGTGAAGACAGAGAAGTCGGCGTCGAGCATCTCGTTCGCTTGGCTGACGGGAAGTGAGATCGCGAGCCAGTCACCCCCGCGGGAGATGGTGGTCGCATTGATGTTACTGTCTGCCAGCCAAGCGTGCACGGCCTGGAGGGACTCGGACGATGGATTCAGGAAGGCCGCTGCCTATGACCAAAATGAATTAATGTATGTGCATGCGCGCACAATATCACGAGGTCACTTACCTCAGACTTCGAGAGGTGCTGGCCATAGTTCGCGCTCGACGGCGTGCTGATGTCATATAGGGTCTCGATGAGCTTGTCGACGTTGCTGCTCACGAGACCGAGACGCAGGTTGAGTACGGTGGTGGCATCGGCAGAGCCTACACGCGAAAATCCAGTGGGAGCAGTTGGGCGAGATTCGTGCAAGCGAAGGCTGCGCTCGAGGGGTGTGCCCATGCTGAGAGTGCAGAGTACGGCGAGGACAACACAGGACGTGAGCATCGTGGCAAGTCGCGGCTGTCGAAGTGCGGGCACTGGTGATCTTGAACAGCCTAGAGATGAACTCCTTTATATGATTGCAGTTGGCCTCAGCGCGCGGTATACCTACAACTGTTTCCGTTGCGGATCCGCATGCCTTCCCTCTTCAGACAAAGATAATTTTGAGGACACGCCCAAGGTGTAATGGAATTGCGATGTTCGAGTTTGTATCGGCTATAGCACAGGACATCGGAATTAAGCTGGAAGCGTGACGGAGTGGAAGTCTATATTTGTTTACAATTCAGTGTCGTCCAGAGAACATCAGATAACTACGCATACGCACAGCCAACTCACTGAGTGGCCAGCACCACAAGGTCCCCGACAATGTCAGGGTCATGAGGACAGTATCATGGAACGGTCTCAAGATACATGTGCTTGAGCGGAGGCTCAGACTGGGACTTCTAGTGTCTTACGGGTACCGGAGCAGCGAAGGTCAAGACCAATACGGCGTAGAGCCCTCGGAGGATGAGACTCACTGCCAACATTCTGTCAGGGCACGATTCAAGTTGACGGTACACGAGATGATAGACAAATTGCTGAGGCTGCACGGACACAACATCCGATGGGTCCTCGAGGACATCAAGCCACAAGGTCATAAAATACTAGAAGAGCAGACGGTCATCCGACGGCGGCGTCAGCACCAGTAGTGCATAGTCAGGAGGTGAGGATCCCGCTCGAACCAGGACATGACTCGGAGTTGTCCCTCAGCCTGGTCGGCTGCGGGTATCGATATAGCTTCGTTGCCGTCGAAGTTAGTGAATTGAATCATGCGATGATACAGAACGGTGCGTACCGTGACGCGATTAACCGACTAGTACTTTCTCAGTGTCCCCAGAACTTGAACCGCGGGGCATGCACTGAAGGTGGCTAAGCGAAAATATGAAGCGAAGGAGAAGACTTTTGCATATTTATAACCAAGTATGCCGCAAGTTCTAATCACAGTGCTGGCCCGAAGTTGAGACTGAGACCCGGCGGCGGCGATGGCAGTGGTACGAAGCCACGTGGAATCTGCATGGAACGCGGCGCGAAGGTGGCGGAATACGGTTGCCCGCTAGTCCGAGGTTAAACGCCTCGCGCCACCGGCCTCAGCCACATCGTGTCTGGCGACGACCTCCAGATTCCTCGATGCCTAGGTCGCTCAGTATCTACCGCATCTGCTCGGCGACCTAGTTCTCATATTCTATGGCTCAATAATGGTGTACATGAGGTGTCTGCCGGCCGATACAAAAACTCCAGCGTCCCAATTTCCAGGATCCGAGTCGAAGGCCGGTCACTGTAGGCGCCCGTTCAGCTGGCGCGGAATGGCTCGCAATGTTCGAATTGGATTAGGACTGGCCTGGCATGCCATACTGTCGGCATGTGTAGTGGGTGGTGAGTGATGAGGAGATTGGTTTCCTAGTGTATTGGATGCTCAGATGCTCGGCACACTCATGGACACATGTAAGGGCTGATTTTACATCTTGGTCTGAATAGTACTGCCACTGCATGCAGTGATCTCGTTGTATACGAGAGATGATAAGTATTTGTAGATCGAGACAGCACAGTAGGTTGATAGAATCAAAACATATATTGCAGCGTGGTTGTGTGAATACATCTCGTCTGCTACACTCGGACTCGGAGTACGGAGACTCGGAAGTGCACTTGAAGGTGCAGTCTACTATGAGTTGTGTAAATCAGAAGAACTTACTTTGCACGCCATCTACCAACCACCACCTCATATCCCTATAGCTCGTATTCCCGCATTCCACTCGTACATCCCATACCATATCCTGTGGAGATCTCCAATTCGAACATTGCGAGCCATTCCGCGCCAGCTGAACGGGCGCCTACAGTGACCGGCCTTCGATCCTGGAAATTGGGACGCTGGAGTTTTTGTATCGGCCGGCAGACACCTCATGTACACCATTATTGAGCCATAGAATATGAGAACTAGGTCGCCGAGCAGATGCGGTAGATACTGAGCGACCTAGGCATCGAGGAATCTGGAGGTCGTCGCCAGACACGATGTGGCTGAGGCCGGTGGCGCGAGGCGTTTAACCTCGGACTAGCGGGCAACCGTAGGCGGAAGCGCCCGCGACGCGTCGCTGCCTCAGAACCTGAGCGCCTAGGCGTTTAGCTTCGCTGCTTGCCCACTATTCGCCTCGACGCCGACGTCGAGGCCGACTATCGTCAACGCTCCAGACGTTCTACACGCAGCCATGGGGGACGCTCAGCGCAAGGAGCTGAATGCGTTCTTCTCCTTCTTTGCGACCTTCGAACTCGCCAGACCCGTGACAACCGTTGCTGACCTCTCGGACGGTGCTGCCCTCCTCGAAGTACTCTCAGTCGTGTATGTGCCCTTCATATCATTGCCATGTCCGTCGTCTCTCAACCTACTCTTAGAGATGCAGAGTACTTCCGTCAGTCAGCGCGGCCGTCCGCGCAACTATCAGATAATTGGGTCCTTCGGTTCAGCCAGTTGAAACGGCTCTACCGACTCATGGCTCAATACTTCTCCGATGTGCTGCATCAACCTATGTCTTCACCTGAGGTTCCCGCTCTAGAGAGTATGGCACAAGACTATAACATAGCGGCAACGCTTGGAATGTGCCGACTGGCCATCACCATCGCAGTGCAATGCGAGAACAACAAGGCTATCATCGAGAAGATACAAAGTTTGACCGAGTCGGAGCAGCACGCGCTCATGAAGGTCATTGAACAAACCATGGCGAAGGTGAAGGCGTCGGGAGATACTAGCACGGGTGATGCTAGCATGACAGAGTGCGTAAATGGGCCGTCTACCTTCCGCGCGATGCTCAGTCCATGCTCAGAGACGATCATTACTACCACCTCCAGTCTGAACGGAGCAAAAT
The DNA here is from genome assembly GCA_001931775.1 of Fomitopsis pinicola. NCBI lineage: Eukaryota > Fungi > Basidiomycota > Agaricomycetes > Polyporales > Fomitopsidaceae > Fomitopsis > Fomitopsis pinicola. Next base: position 94,703 of record MPVS01000051.1, read on the forward strand.
CATGACCGAGAAAGAGACCCTCGAGAAAGTGTATCAGGCACTCTTGGAAGAGCACCGGACATTACAGACGAATTATGACGACGTCACCTCTGAGAAGGACGATGTCGTGGCTCAGCTCCGGCAAGCGCAGCGCGAGGCTGAGAACAAGAGGGGTGACAGCAGAGGGGATGCTATGATGCGCGCGGAGATAGATCGACTACGTACTGAGCTGTGAGCGGAGTGTCCTTCGCCATCCCAGCCGGTCGACTGACGTGCGAGGAGCATCACAGCCAGAAGAGCGAGGATAACCTGGCAATGGCGGAGGCCGAGTTGGACAAGCAGACAAACATCGTCACGGACCTTACACGGAAAGTGGATGAGCTCCAAGTCAAGGCCGACGAGGCTGCCCGTCTGAAGGATCAGGTTGACGAGTACGTTTCCTGCCGTAATGCCTGTTCGACTTCCCTGAGAAATTCCGTCAGGTATCGGCATGCCGCGGACAAGCTGCAGAAAACGGAGAACGTTATGGAGAAGTACAAGAAGAAGCTCCAAGAGGGCGCGGACCTTCGACAGCATGTCAAGGTACGTGTCACGCGGGATCACAAAACGGGAGCTGAACTGACAGAGGACACCAGGCCCTCGAGAAGCAGAACGCGGACCTAGTCGACAAGAATGCCTCACTTGAGGAAGAGTACCGCAAGGTCGCGGCCTTCAAGCCGCTCATGGACTCGTATAAGACGCAAATTGCGGAACTCGAGACTAAGTCATCTGCACGCACCAAAGAACTCGATGCCATCAAATTTGAGCTTGACCAGACGAAGACGAAGCTCAAGGTGACCGAGGCTGAGCGCGCAAAGGACTCAGAGACGCTCGAGCTCTATCAGGAACGCGTGCGCGAGCTCGAGCTCAGTTCGCAAGCGCGCCCCTCGGCGGCGAAGAGCACACGGGCGCGTACGGAAGGCGAGGACGAAGGCAACATGGCGGAGATGACTGAGGATGAACTCCTGGGCCAGGCGGCAGCCGAGCACGAGCACGAGGACGACGACGTCCAGGGTCTGGGCGACGAGTTGGACTCTGCGCTCTCGGGTACGACCATGACAGACCTTAAGCTGCAGGTGCGCAAGCTCCAGCGCGAACTGGAGGCGGTCCGGAAGAACGAGGTGGACGCGAGCCGCGTGCTTGTGCTCGAGAACTTGCTCGACGACGCGAACCGCATGAAGGCGCGCTATGAGTCTGACTACTTGGCGGCACATAGAGAGCAGCTTGTCCTGCAACAGAAGCTCGAGGAGATCCGGAGCGGCAAGTCAATGGGTGACGGGTGAGACCCCCCAACTTGCGTTCTCAGCAGAGGTGCTGATGACCGCCTTTAGAGCTGAAGCAGCGATCGCACTACGCCAGCGCCTCAACGAGACCGTTGAACAACTAGATGAGCTTCGTAAAGAGCATACCGAGCTCGAGGTCAAGTTCGAGTCCATGAACAAGCAGCTCACGATCGCCAAGTCCGACCGTAAGTGTAGTGGCCTATTACCATTGTCTCAGGCCTAATCTGGGGCAGTCACGCTTGTGAACAAGGACCAGCTCGACATCCTCGCGACCTTGCGCGATTCCGTGAACGAAGACAAGGCCGAGATGGAGAGCGAGATCAAGGAGCTAAGGGACCAGATCAAGGATCTCTCGGACAAGAACCGCATGCAGCTCGAGCAGGTCAATGGCCTGCTCCTCGAGAAGGTCAGCCTACAGAGCGAAGGTATCGATCAACGAGATCGTATGCTTCAACGCGAGCGTGCTATTGGGTACGTGATGGCTTGTAGGGTACATAGAAGGAGGCTCATGAGGTCCTGACAGTGACCTTCGCGCGTCATTGTCCGGCAAGGACGTACCAGAAGACATCAAGTCGCGTCTTCTGGCCCTGCATGAGGAGAACATCCAATATAAGGAACAGCTCAAGACCACCCAAGACAAGCTCCTCAAAGCTCGCACCGTAAGGTCCTACGTTTCTCCTCGTTGTCCTTACCCTTATCGGTCCTCTGCAGTTCATCAAAGAGCAGGACAAGCTGTTCAAGGAAGAACATGCGAAGAAGGGTGTCGTCGTACCTTCAGTGCGGGCTTTTCCTCTACACCTCTTAGCATCATGCTGAAAATTTGCATAGGGCGCATTCGAGGAAGCAGAGGGCAGCTACCGCTCACAGATCAAGATCCTCGAGGAGGAGATGGCGCGACTGAAGGTGAGCGTCTCCTCGCTGCTCTCGCGAAGCTATGATCTCTGACGCTTGTGCTACCAGCGCCTCATCGCTGAGCAAACGAAGCGGTACGCGCGGGAGCAAACGCTCATGCTCAGCATCATCCACGACAATGGATTGCGGAATGCTCGAGACGCACTCGGGAGCAAGCAGCAGCAAATGCGCGGACCAACAAGCTGGCTGGGCCAGCAGCGGAAAAACGTACGTTCTCCTTGCGACGCTCGGTGTATCCTTGCTCACAGCCTCGCCCGTAGCTTGGTCAAACGCTACGCAGATGACGCACTACCCAGACACTTGGACACCCTCTTTCTACCCTCCGGATGGACACCTACATGCACCTTCATACCCTCCACATTCTTTCTATTTGTACATTCACCGCGGCGCCCTTGTTTATCCCGCCCGTATCATTAGCTTATCCAGGGATACCGAAACTCGTTCCGCAGGGCATCATAAACAGGGATAGGAATGAGCGATAAACAAATACAGCATAGGCATGCATTATCGAGCACGGCGCCCGAGGTGATGGTACACGTAGTGAAAGTCCTGTCCGGTTTCCTCCCGTCTAGTTCCCCGTCGCAGCCGTTGCCACTGCCGACGACACCTCTCACCGGTTCCATGACAACAACGACATGTCTCCCAGTTTCCTGCAATGCGGTGAGAAGGAGGATACGGGGGACACAGGCAGCTGACGTACCTTGGCCTGACGAGATGCCGGATAGTGCCCAAGATCGCCAACAGGACGAGCAGGCCTGCAGATGCGACGTAAGCCCACCCGAGGAATGGGTTTTTGCCCCCGATCCACGAGACGGTTGAGATCACAATCGACTTGGTGCCACCGAACCCCTTAACGGGATAATCTGCACAAACATCAGCTATGCAGACAGACGCCGTTGCTGAGAGACTCACTCATGTTCACGATGATCTGATACCTCCCCTTCGGGAGATCATCGTTATCATTCCGCCCGTACAGCTTCGTGAACGTCGGAAGGCCAGCCGTGCGCATCCAATTCTGGAAATGCTCATCCGCTTTCAGGTTCGGCGGTGGGTTATCCGAGGTGTAGTTGTCCGGGAAGCGCTTTGCCCAGTTCGGCGGCGGGACCATGTCGTCAAGGGCGTAGTTGGGCGACTCCGCATACCGCTTCTCCTCACCGGGCCACGCAATGCCCGACTCGGAAAAATTGTACGTCTGGGTCGAGTCGGTCGTCGAGTTGAGACCGGAGTAGGTATCGTTGTAGAGCGAATTCGCAATCAAGCCGCATGGGTAGATCGCCTTGCAGGTGCCGCTGCTGCAATCCTGAGCCAGCGGGTTGCAGTTCCCGCTATTCAGGGTGCTGGGCTTCACATACTGGCCCTTTAGCTGGTTAGCATCGAAGCTGTTCACATAGCGCCGGTGGTTCTGGTAGAAGTTCGTGAGCTTGTAGTACAGGAACACCGGTTTCTCGAGGTCGACAGGGACGTCGAACTGCATGTAGCACTGCGGCTGGTCGGAATTATTCACGAATGCATATTGGGGAGGGTTGTAGGGGGCCTTGGACGCGGAAGTCTTCAGGTTGTACTTGTACTGCGGAAGATCTTGGAGCTGCAGGTTGTCGGCATCCGATGATACGGGCAGTGCGTCGCACTCCGTGTAGTCGAATGTCATCTCGCTGACCTGGGGTCAGCGCCGCAATCGTAGTCAGCGGGCTGTCACACGGCAATTGCGGACGGTGCGTACCAGACCACTTCCCCATACCAACAACCCTCCTATGGGCGCAAATATGATACCAATGAGAAAGAGCGTAGGCAGCACAGTCTTGGGCGTAAGGATAGGCTGCCAGGCCTTGAGCCGCTGCTGCTTGAACGCAGTGTCTAGAGACGGCCATCAGACAGCTCCTACGTCGTAGATGAGACCACTCACTGGCGGGCCGGCGCCAGCTGCCTTTCTCTTTCTTCGGAGCGTCGCCCGTCGGGCCGTCGTCGTCGGTAGGTTTGTTGCGGCGGAATAGACCCATGGCTAGTGTACAGAGAGATGGGGGCAGGAGACTCGGGTGATGAGCGCGGCACAGCGCTCGGCTCGGCCTTCGTGGAACAAGCGTCTATTACGCACGGGTTCTCACCTGCGCTTAGTCATCCATTCGCATCGGCGCTCTCTCATAGATCTCACTCGGATCTCACTGCTAGCGGCCCGCCTACTACGCTCTTTGTTTCCATCCGAGTCGATGTTCACGTTCAATCGTTCACTGCACACGACATGCATCATACTCTGCTGTCGAGTCCCCATCATACTCGTTCGGAACTGCCTACTTGACGATCAGCAGCTCGATAAGATCTGTGGAACGAGGCAACAAGGCCCATACAATCGTGTACGATGACGAGAGTCCAGAGTAGTACTGTATCGATTGGTGCGTCAACATCGCCATTTTGCGGTGTTGAAGGAATATGCTGTTACAAATGAGCGAGATGTTCGCTTGGCAGCTATGGATGAGTGGTCCCGACCTCTTGTTCGTCCTCGGTTCAGTGTCTACTATAGGCGTGGCCTACTTTCTACCAATTATTCTACGATGTACGTTCCAGTGTTGGACGGACTCAGACCAGGTTCAGACCATGGTTGGGTCAGGCTGTTTTTTGTGGACCAGGGTCGGGGTCCAGACGTCCATCGGTGATTTACGTCCTGTGAGGGAACTAGTGGTTAGGGTCATTTACCGAACTAGGCTCCCCAGAAAAACCATATTGGGACTTATGCAACAACTCGCAAGACCCACCGGCGTGGGCGATCGACGGGCCAGACTCCCCACGGGCTCTAGTCAGACCCGTCACCCTGGTCAGGACCATAGGACATAGGATCCCGTGAAATGGTCCGAAATTCAGGCGTCGGCCGTGCCAACACTAGGGTACGTTCAACGTTCAACCCATCTTCCTGGTGCTTACGTGGTCTCGCCTCCGGTCTAGATGATGAGTCTATGTCGTGTCTTCCGTGCATATGGAAGCTGCCCGGTCCAGGCCTTCCTGCAGCCCGGGCCATTCGCTGTCACGATGTACGCTGCTGCAGCATGACTGTGCTAGAACTATCCGTTGAGGCAACAATACAGTGTGCTCTACTCGGGGGTTAAAATGCTACATATAGCTACGTTCTATTCCTCGTACATTTGTCAAAAATGAAAGTGGGGTGACGCCTGCGGCATCGTCGACACGATAGAAGGCTCAAACCATATCATGAAGACGGGTTCCCCACTCCACCGGTACCCTTCCCCTTGCAAGGCTGTCTATGGCCTACCTTGTACTATATCCCTCGGACGCATCATATGCCAAATGAAGGGTTCCCCCAATCGTATATCCTCATCGACGGTGGGCGATCTTTCTATATTCACTAAGCCGCCTTCCAAGCTTCGCCGCCGCCTAGTTACAACGCCAATATCGCGGGCTCATACTTCCCTCTGCTGGGTCAGCATCACGAGTCACTGTATTGTGAAGACGATGTGGCACCGCTCACTGAATTAGACTTGGGCGCCATAGAACAGCGTATGGGGTACCATGTCTTACGCTCGGTGAGTAGAGTCCTATACCACATAACATGCGAAGGAGCATCTCTTCGAGCTGATCACGAACCAGCTCAGCAACGGATCACACAGGCGGCTCTTGTGCGAGGCCATCTTTCACCATCTCCGCAGTGTGGAAACACTGGTTACCACAGAGATCAGGCTCCCGCCGCTGCGATGCTCGCCGTTTCCGGGAACTAAGGCCAGCATCTCTCGAAACCTGAAGTGGGTTCTCCGGGGACCATATCTCAATTATACGAATTGAGAACTAGGGACCGGCCGCGTAGGCTGCCTTTCTGGCACTGTCGTCAGGGTTCCTTCAGGTTGGTACTACTAGTACTTGGCTGGCAGAGTAGTCGCGTGGACCGTGACGACCCCGCCTTGTGACGGGCTCGCTATCTCAATTTGCGTCAGCCCAGATACTCATTTCTGACTTCTCTCTCTTCACCCACTACGCATCGGGCAAGCGGATCATTTACGCTCTTCGGTATCACATCACGGAGGATCTGGTCGGCCGTCCACCGCCATTTCCTGGCCCAAGCTAGGTACATTCCGCGGGGCCAGTACCACCGTTCATATGGAAGTGTCAGTCCGCTTCGAGTGGTGCGACCTACGACTACCTCCAGTCTGACTCGTGCCTTGAGCAGCTTCATGGCATCCCGACGACTGTGGCCACACACTCTGGCCCGCTGCTTGTGACCGGATATAAATTACCCGGTGCTAGGTGGAGGTATGTTGACTCGCTACTGCGGACGCTAGCCTAGGATACATATCACTACTATTGATGTCACTGTTTAACGTTCAGATCATATACCTTGCGCAGAGTCGTCTAGGTTATCTCTCTCGGAAATTACGGAAGTACAGCCAAGATTGCGACGGCATATGAGCTACGAATGCACCCGGAGGTGAAGCCGTGAGTCCAATGGCCGCAATTAAAATCAGAACGTCAAATCGATGATACAACTACAGGATTTGCACATGCAACACACAGCAGGCATGCCTACCGATGTCCCAACGCACTCAGTCTCCGTGGGACGCGGATCAAGAGATAATACCACTGAATTCTGGATACGAGCGACTACATTCTGTTCAAACAGCCTCATGACCTCGCGTTCAAGTTCCACGCATGAGTCAGACAATACTTCTTGCACGTACAAGTCCGTCTCTACTTCCGATCTATATATCCACACCTAACACGGACCATTCCAGCCAATGACGCAATGCATACGCCATAAGCCACGCTTGGCAACGGCTGGCGTATCTGCGTTGTAGGGTCGTCTCCACGCTGCCATACTAGCTTCCAAAGTCCGTCCCCCGCTGGTTGCTCTTGGTGGGTCCTTGCACCACTGCAGGCACGTCTCAGCGGGAGTACCGACTCGACCTCCGCGTGGCCACTGTCAGGTCAACTACCGGAAAACCCCCGAGGATTCCGCTCGTTTTGCTCCGGCGGATTCTCTCTTGCACATCCTGCTCTCTCGTCGTATATGTCGTCACTCGGGAGAAGCGACCGCATCTTCGAACCACGGAGCACCGACGCGTCTGCTCAATGCACGAAATTCGTCATCGCATGCAATAGCACTGCATCCCTCTGGACTACGGGAGCAGGACGAGCTGCGCCAGCCTGCTCTGCGAGCGCCGTCGCGTTACCGAACGGTTGTTGAGCACGGGCGAGAGGAAGTTCGGATGGTTGAGCCAAATGATGGCTTTGTACGAATGTAGATGCCTTGAACGAATGTTCATAACAAGCCATTTGTGACGGTCACAAATGGGTTTTCGGCTACAACAGGGCGGGACGCGGTGCATGCATACTTGGCACTTGCTCAAAGATAGGAGGTAGCAGTAGAAGGGTGGTGGACACATCGAATAATCTGCTTACTCTGTGTCCCATCAGGCAGTGACTGGCTTGGGCACGCGGCGAGACCATGCTGTACTACAAACGTCGTCACGATAGTAGGCTACCGCGCTGAACTAAACCTTCCCTGCCATCGGTTTTGGCGGATCTTCGCGGCTGTGATACTCGTGCCGGCTTATCATGTTGGTCAGCAATAAAGTTGTCAGCTCCCCTAGTTTTATACAAGGTGTATATGTTTCCTTGTTATACATTATCTACGTACTACAAATGCCAGTGGCAGACTGCAGTCGTTCGCTGAAATCGTCACGTGCACTGCACGACTCGCTCAGGCGCGGGTCCCAGGATGTGTGCAATATCGCGCTTTTTCCAACAGCCATCTCTGGATCGGTCGGCCACCTGCGCAAGCTGCACTTGCATTTCCGTGTCTACCTTTTTGAACTGCCGAGTCCCAGGAGTTCACCGCAGCTACTACTGTTCGACGAATGGAACTGATAACGCTTGACGGCAGCGTCCTCGAAGGCGGAGGTCAATTACTCCGGAACGCCGTCGCATTGTCCACTTTGCTCTCTCAGCCTATCTCTATCCATAACATCCGCGCAGGGAGGCGACAACCAGGCCTCAGAGCGCAACATGCTGCAGGTACATATCGAACTACCATGGGGCAAGCTTAACTCCACGGGTTACAAGGATCTCATTGCCTGAGAGTATAGGACTCCGTCTCGTGGCTGAGCTATGCCAGGGTAGGCTGTCGGGGCGTGATCCTGGTGTGCAAGAAATACAGTACTATCCTGGCCCTGAGGTCTTTCTCTCGAGGACATACAAAGCCGATCCGGGGACGGCTGGCGCGACGACGCTCCTCTTGCAAGTTTCGCTGCCATGTCTCCTCTTCTCACCCACTTCGTTTGATCCTGCCGAGGCTCAGCCTGAGACCGAGCTGATCCTCTGCGGTGGGACGAACGCCATCCAAGCTCCGCAGGTGGACTATACCGCCCAGGTCTTCCTGCCGTTCCTCAGGCGCTTCGGGCTCACTCCGTCCCTGGACGTAAAGCTGCGTGGCTACTATCCCAAAGGTGGCGGGCGGGTGCGTGTTCAGGTCCCTGCAGTCCCTGGTCCGCTGCCACCTGTCACCCTCACCAATCGAGGGTCCGTAACGGCTGTGCACGGCCGGGCGTACGTCGCCGGCCTTCCAGCGCATCTAGCCGCGTCCATGCGCAACGCAGCTACTGCGGTGCTCCAAAACGGGGACATAATCCCCGAATTAATCAACATAGAGGCCGTCAGGGAAGAACCCGAGAATGCAATTGGGAGCGGATCTGGAATCGTGCTCTGGGCAGAGACAGACACTGGGTGCATCTTAGGAGGAAGCGCGGTCGGTAGCAAGGGAAAGAAGCCAGCCAAGGTTGGCGAGGAGGCTGCGGAAGAGCTCTTGCGCAACCTAGCTCATGGAGGATGTGTAGACGAGTACATGCAGGTATGTGGCGGATAGCTGGGGTGCACCATCCAGCTTACGCGAAACATCGCGTAGGATCAGATGATCATCCTTCTCGCTCTTGCGAAGGGTCGGTCTGTGGTACAGACCGGTCCTCTCACTCTTCATACGCGGTAGATCCATCTTCCATTCATAGCATGCTCTGGTCTCACCGGGTTGTGTGCAAGGACCGCCATTTGGGTTGCAGAGCAAATGACACAAGCAAAGTTTGATATTCATGAAGCAGCCGAAGGTCCGTGTACTATACACTGTGACGGGATAGGTTTTACAAGAGCAGGTCGGCCACCGACGGTCGTGTCATGATACATTATCTCACAGGACTGTCATACATATGTCATGCAACCAACCGCACAGTGCGCCATCCAAGAGTGGTGTAGCCTCAACGTATTCAGTTTGACACCAGCCTAATGGTGGACGTCGTTTCCTGTCGATGCAGTGTCTGCCGGATCTTTCGGCTACGTCAGCCCAGTGGAGGGTGCTAGACAGACAATTAGCAAACCTACCAAACTGTAATGGCGATTTCAGGTCAATCGGGTCGCCGTGTCCTAATGGGGGAGCGTTCCGCTTTATTCCACGGCATAACAATTGCACTTCTACCCCGGGCCACGAAGAAAGGAAGGCGCTGCTCGTCAAAGCAATTCGCACGTCAACTGTGTCTGTGATAATCATCGTGGAAAGCCACTCACTCGGTCTGGTAGTAGAATCTCTCATTGTGGACACACCCAGCCATATCCCTGGTCTTTGGCTTTTGTCCTCTCCTACTGTTTCTCTGCGATAAGCTACATGAAGAGGGACCAAGGTTTGTCGCTGGGTATCTACGTTCCGAGCTGAATGATGGGCGAGCGTGTCCATCCAGAAGACGTGTCAAATTGGGTGTTATGTATGTGCTCTTTTGCAACACAACGAGAGTCGAACTGACGCACGCGCTACAAACGGCTTTTCGCTACCGATAGGTTGACCAGATCCACCGTAAAGTTCAGGAGTGCGTACGTAACTCGTCCGATAATATCCCCATGCCGAGCGTCGCGGACCTCAATCGCTCGCGGAGCTTGCGTTAGATCACCGCGACAATGCTGTCCTTATGGAGTCCCATTCCCCGCAAGCTTGTGTTCAGGTATTCACCCTCACAGGACGGCGTCTGCAGAAGTTGGACACGTCTCTGGATCTTCAACGCATTGGGTCGATCAGCGTCTGCTAGGGCTGCTTCGACGACACACGAGTTGGAGCCCGGTTGCCCCACGCGCCTTATGGAGAAGGTGACCCGACACGATGCACCAATCTCTGGTGGGCAGTTAGAGGCACGCACGTCGACTTGAGTTCACAGCGGGAAGCGAGGTGCGCATTAGGATCTCGCCTGCGCCCAGACCACGCTGCCCTGAGGCACGTGGGATACACAGAACTCGCCCAATATGGGGACGGCGACTTGGGTGTGCGGCGCACCTTTCGCCCTATTGCTCGCGGTCGGGCGCTTTCGCGGCCGAAGCCCAGGTCATGGTTTGGGTTGTCTATGACACCGATATGTGGCGCTGTCCAACCCACATCACTTGTCGCACGCGCGACGCATATAAGGTGCACACAACTGGCTCCCGCAGTTTGGTCCCCCAATCATACAACTCACAGACCTTCAGAGGGACACTAGCGCCTTATCATACGCACCGCCCACTCGCCCTCAGAGAACAGAACCGTACACATCCTTCTGTTCGTCATGCCTCTCAGTAATCTCGTATGTTCCGATGTGATTGCCCGTCAACATCAGTGACTGACGTCATCTCTCATTCAGAGCGTACAATCGTTTGGCCCACGGCCAATAGATACACCGGTACACGCGCTGACCGGACCGTTCGCCAACCGAACTGTTCGTGCAGTGCTGGACGAGGTGCAAAAAGCGGACATTGGGCGAAAGTAAGTCCAGAACGCATACTTCGTAAATGCCATTCGTCTGATTCAATCCGTCGAGATGTGGCAATAGAGATAGGCGTCCACTCGACCCTCCACCCGTCGTGCGTCTCAGACTCTTCGAGACCGTCAACGAAGGCACGCCTCTTAAAACAGAGCGAGAGATCACCGACGTGAAGTAGGCCCCTCTTCGTCGACCGTGGGTCATGCCGGAGCTCATCTCCGTGTATCCTTGGAGTAGCGAAGCTGTTGCGTATGGGTACACCTGCTTCGTCGAGTTGTTCCCATGGCCGCCTTCTACAGAAGTCGACCCGGGGATACGGCCAGCGCAACAGTGGCCTTCGCCGGCTAGCGCCGATGGCGCAGGCCGCAGCAAAACTATCCTTCCGTCCCTCGCTTCATTCATCAGTGGATTGGTCTCCGGGCCTTCGAATACACCTACAGCAGCGCCTTATGCATCCCAAGGCAGGCCTGCTCCTGATCTGGAATTTCTACGCCTGCCGACACCTCATGCGCTTACTCAACCGCTGATGGTACAGCGTCCGCCGTCCGCGGAGAATATTGCTGCCATCGTCAATGGCGTAACCATTTTCGAAGATACGAACTGTACGCATGCATTTGTCGGCGCGACCTTCGTATCCGCGTCTTGCTTCACTTTCGAAGGGAAGCCGACACTTCTATTTGTATTCCCGGTAGGATAAACTCCCGGCGAATTCACGTTAACCATGGCTGATACAACCCTCCGCGCAGGATCTCGCATGCAATATGGACGGGACGTTTCTGCTACGCTACCGGGCAATGAATCTGTTCGGCGCCGCCCTCGAGACGGGCAGTCGGCCTGTTGTCGCCGAGTGCTGGGGTGGGCCCGCCACTGTCTACCCCACCAAAGACTTCCCGGGTCTCACGGAGTCGACCGACTTAACAAAGGTACGCACATATCTAGATCGCATCCGCGATCACGCTGACGATATCGGGAAGTATCTCTCGCGGTTCGGAGTGCCCGTGAATATCCGCCAGGGAGAACGCAAGAAGCGGGTGCGGTGCGTTCTCAGAGACGAGGGACCGTCCACAAGATGATCGTCAGTACTTCGCTGGCCGTACACCCGGGCATGTTTAAGTCCCGCTTCCCAGACCCGGGACGCTGGCCATCATGTACTGATGTACCTGAACAACATATGCACGCTCTTCGATCGGGTCCCCTTTGACAACGCTGTTCGTGTCTTTGACGTCATTCAAGACAAAGTATCGCAGGCGGCGGCTAATTTGCCAGTGATTTGTAGGATGACTCTGTTGGTACACCCAACGTCGACGTTGCTCTCGAGATGTGGAGTTCTGGTGGGATTGTTACAATGTATCAATGATTGTTCAAGCTCAAGTGACGGCGGTACAAATGCGCACGATTTTGACTAGATTACAACTTACAAGACCATGCTAGCAGCCCTCATCACGTGATGATTTTGGATCGAAGTGGGTGGGTGCTACTGACTCCTCTTGCGAGAGGTTATATTTCCAGTGCACTCTAAGTCGAAGCAACCTGGGCCGATCGGCACCGTTTCATATGGCATTCTCGCACACCAAAACGCCCTACCGTCAGCCGCCACGCTCACTTTCTGCATCCACCCCATATTCGATTGTCAATAGAAGAGAGAATTGTCCGAGAGCCGCAACATAGCCTTCTGGCTAATCCCACTACGAAGTGACCCTCACCTTCTATTTGATTGAATGCTCGCTCAGGTGGTGGTAGGACTCGTCTGCGCCACGCGGTCTGCATTATAATGATGTCAGCTGTGTTTCGATTCTGGTCTTGACGGGGGCATCATACCGGATAAATAACCTCAGACTACTGACACCCCGCCTTCTCTGTACTTCGAGTTCAGCGCGACAACGACCCAGCCGTCCTCAAATCCATCCCAAACCGACTATATAGCGCCGTAACGAACCATGTACGCCATCAAGAGGTTCCTCTTCTGGGGTGCTGCTCTGAGTGTGGCGCCTCCTGCTACCGAGGCCGCTCCCCAATTATCTGTCAGCAGCACCATTGCATCGTGTCTCGACACAAACGACGGTCTACTCTCTACTGTATGCACATCAGTCTCTCATGTCAGAACGTGAATAACCCATCTCATTTGCGTAGGCATCTTCTTCCAGTTCAGTTAGCACGGTAGCCTCCACTGATATCCGGCGCGTCCAAGACATCTTTGCGGCTCATGAAGCGGCACTCGCATCCGGGCAAGACATCCATGTCCGGGTCATGTTCAATGAAGACGGCGAGATGGTGAGTCTATGTCGCAGCTTCCACGTCTGTTCTCCACGCTGACGCTTATGAAGGTTGTGGCTAACATGGAACCACTCTACGAGTTCAACCCGTGCCAGGACCTTTCGCCTCCACTGAAGCAAAAAGGTTTCCCGCCCCTGGGAACGGACGAGCTGCCCTCAAAACAGAAACATCAGAAGAAGACTGCGGCATACGACTATGATAAACGTCTGCGGAGCGCAGTGAAGCTCGTTCGCCGTGCCGCCCTTGTGGGAGCTGAGCGAGCAGAGGCCGAGGTCCTAGACAGGGCTGTTAACGTCGGAGGGAGGTCGCTCACGTGGGCTGTTAGTGGATCATGTTTACACCGTCTTGTGCTGGCATACTGACACATGACGGAAACAGGTTCCTACAGACCAGGATGCACAGCGATACAACACAAAGTTGGTTAGTCGGCTTGCGCAAATTCAATTTGTCTGGGAATGATGCCATACTCATTTACGATGGCGCAGATGAACGCGCTGAAGAGGCTACACAAGCATCGCATGTTACAGCGCGACATCAAACCGAACAGCATTGTTGTCAGCCGCGAGGAACGACTGACATTTGCTGACTTCACGGCATGAGCACGCACTTCCCAATTCCTTTGCAGCTCGGGGACTTTATCTTGCCTGTATTCCGTGCCGTGACGCTGTCCGACAATGCTTTCCATGACGACCTCGCACTGTTATCTACACTGAGAGAACTGCAGCATAACGACGTGGTGACATAGATGACCTAAAACAACTGCACAACATGCTACCTACAATACATACAAGGGAATTCCTGCAGAAGGGGGCGAAAGAAAACATCAGGATTTGGCTTTCTTTTTATGGCCCATCGTTTCAGCGCAGTTTCGACAATACCACTTTGCCTTCGACGAAGGCGCGTCATTGAGCCCTGCACAGCCGAGGTGGAACTATCACAATCCCATCAACAATACGGTAATGCCACATTACAAGCCGGCGTACCCATTCGCGTTCACAAGTGGGATTGTCGCACGCAATCATCTACCCCGGGGTTTCAGTATCATATACAACAAACGCGGGCAGGATGCTCACGACTCCAAATGAAACCTGGTTGCAGTAACAGTATAGAGGCTCGTTGGGATCAATAGGCATATCGCCCAACGCGCCCACGTCCGTCGATCCACTAGGCATGCTGCCCGCCTGCCCAGTGATGGCTGACAAGGGCGGTACCGTTAGCTTCAGGCTCGCCGTGCCCTCGGGCGTGGACGCCTCGCCCTTGCCCGCGTCCGCGACGGGTGTCGCCTTCTTCTTCTTCGACCACTTCACGCTGCGCCGCCTGCGCGGCCGGATGAGGATGGTGCGGCCCCCGCTGTGCTCTGCGGGCTCGCTGGACTCGATGCCGAGCATGGGCTCGTCCTCGTCAGCCTCTTGTTCTTCGATCTGCTGGGAAATCGGGGCCGGCTCCGGGCGTGCGACAGGTGCTGGAGTGGCTTCCTTGGGCCTGGCGGGTTCGGGTGGGTGCAATTGTGAAACGCGGGATGCACGAGCTGTGGTAGGAGGCACGATCTCGGGGAGGATGATGGAGGCGGGATGGGTGCCAGGTCTGAGACCAAGAGATAGGGAGGTTTCTTGCTCTTTGATGGCGCGGTCAAGGTCGCGGATATATCTGTCTACCTGGAAGGAACGTGCAGCATGTTAGCAGCGCGACTGGGACAAGTGCTACAGGCTACGCACCAAGTCATACGCAAACCTGGCAACATTGACTTTCTCATTGCAAGCTCGGACCATCTCATCGGACAGATTTGCGACCTTCGTGAGCAGCTCCCTAGATGATGCTGCGTCCGGGAGCGATGACGCTGTCGATGCCTCTTGCTGGTTGCCTTCGGGTGCTTCTTGCTGGTTGCCCTCAGCAGATGGCTCTGTCTCGTCCATCTGAATGTTCATCTGAATGTCTGGTGATGGCATCTGTCTCTCTCCCGTGTGTTCTGCGGTAACGCTACTGGCCTCTTTGGCCTCTTTGGCCTCAGCTAGCTTCTTCCTGACCGAGATGTAGTCGCGAAGAGTCGGGACGAGTTTCTCCTTGTTCTCTACCAGCCCTTTTAGAAAACCACGAGACTCGTGGACGACGTGCACTTACCTTGCTCTTGCTGGTCTAACTCCAGTATCAACGCGAATGACCGATGTAGCGAGAGAGGCAGTTGCTCGAGAACTGGTGGTCTTGTTCACACTCATATCAAAGATGGGCGATATGAGAAGGCGCACCTTCATATTGCTCTTCCCTGTATGCATCCCAGACCTCCCGCTCCTTCTTTGCCCTCTCCGGGTCGTCCGAAACATTGCCACCTTCCGCTATTTCGGACCCTTCGCCGGCATCGCCACCATCATCCACCCCATCCTCGACATCCTGCTGTTCACCTTGCCGCGGCTCGGCTTCCTCGTTGAATGCATCCGAATGTCGCCGTTTGCGGGTGAGGATAGACATCTGTAGTAGTGAGAACAGCTGCCCCTGCCAGTGGCAATGGAAGTACACTGTTACTGATTCAAAGACCGAAAGTAATGGTAAGAGACGGTATTGTTACTTTACTGATCATTTGATGCATTAGTCAGCAGAGTGAACGCGTCGCGTCTGTGGCGTGCAAATCAACGCGCCCGTTCTCGTTGGCGCCTTGTTTTCGACCGTCACCAATCCCTGGCTTCTCACCGAAATGGTCTCTGCACACCGTGTAGATACTCTCAGAAATCCTACCCTTGCTCTGCAAGAACTCTACCGTGAATGCAGCAGCAACGACGCCGCGAGCTTCCCGCGCCAGGTCTCTAACCACTACGCCCAAGTCTTCGGATCCCCAGAGGCCTTCAACGAGGTACTTTATCAGATAATTGCATATCCTTAAAGTTTACTTCTTTGGCAGATCCCGACTCTAGACATTCGAAACCCACCTGATACGTTCCAAGATCGCTCGCTCGTCCGCTTCCGAGCGATGGTCCAGGACACTTCAACTTCCACGGAGATGTACCTCTCCAGGTCAAAAAAGGGCGAGTGCGGAGGATGGGGTATTGACTTCACAGAAGAAGAGGATGCTCGCGTGGACTTCACGCACCTGCGAGAGTGCTCTGTTCTCTGGGCAGTCAGTGTTCCTTCACAGTCTACGTGGTCTGCGGGAGAGCTAGATGGGCCTGCTGAACGTGTGTTCTAAGCTTCTCTCTCCAGCTAGCGCGCTTAGCCATATTCTCTCGCAGGTCAGGAACGAGCTATTCCCTCAGGATCGCGCATACCCTACGAGCCACAACACTCTCATAAGTATCCACACCCTTCCATCTCGCACCTGGGAATACAGGTCAAGGTATGCATCGCCTTGCTGGCCCTCCGATCTGCCATTGAATGGTACTGGCAGGTCTACGACCCGGAGAGCTCTGAGAAGCTAAGGTCAACTGATGTCGCGACCTTCGTCGGTATCTTGACAAGTGACTCGTGAGTTCACTACATTGTATTTCAATATCACTTCTTACATCAAGTGGGCCGCGGTATTTAGCCTGAGCTCAAGCTTGGACGCCTCCGTAGATGTCCCTACCCTCCATGTTCTATATGTGCAACAACTCCCCTCTGATTTGTTGACCCGCCCATACCCATCATTCGCACCTATGGAGACACCGGTGGACGAAGCGCCTTCTGGGAAGGGGAAAGAGCGTGCCGTCTCGGCACTGAAGCCCGAAGAAGTGAGGACACAGCTGATCGAATGGATAGCCGAGGAGGCACTGGGCGGTGACCACGATGCAGCCGAGTGGGTGTTGTTGGCTTGCATAGCTCGAGTGTGAGCACATTACCCCTCGTTTGCATTCATCGAGACTTAATGTATCCCCAGCCAATCTCGCAATCCGCCACTTCTTCCTCCTTCGGTGACGATCACGCACTTTCCCTCACCTCCGCTTACCCCTTCGACGACTGCGGCAACTGCCGTGCCGACACCAACTCTATCTGCGGTACTCGCGGAGCTCCTCCCGCTCACGCATACGCTGCCACTCTCGCTCCCGCTACTCAACAAGGAGCCATTCGCTCCTGAAAGCAAGGACGAGGACCTGCACTCGGGGGCGCTCCAGCTGCCGCAAGGTACCGTTCTCCTTGTGACGGAAAGCGGAGTACAGGAGGGCAAGCTTGTCGATCGCGGTGTTCTAAATGTGCGCGCGTTGCAAGAAGTGATGGCGACGCAAACGTTGTCGTACGCATTCCCGTTCTCGACTTTCTCTTTTCCTACGGACATCAGCTGCATCGTATTGAACGAGGGGAGCAAGAGCGCGTTCTTCAAGGTAAGTTCCTTTTGAACATCCCTTATATAGATAGCTAATCCAATTTCGTCAGACTGACCTCAGTGTGCCTCTGCGAGGGGCGAAGTCGCCTGAAGCCATCGCTAGGCTGTATAAGCCCGTAGAGAGCATCAAGATGCCCGATCCTGAGCTACTTGCGGCCTTCCGAGACCTCGTCGTCGGTGCTCGCTGTGGGAAGGTACAAGTTAGTGTGGAGACATCTGAGGTGATCACATTTCTCGTTCACCATGGCTCGTTCACTCACGCTTTCAGCATCAGTATATCCAACAAGACTTTGTGCGCGAGCGGCAGCAGGACCAGTCTGTCACCTCGGACGACCTGATTCGTCGAATGACGGTTGCGAAGTATGTCGTTCCTCTGACCGTGCAACGCGGTTGATTCGACCCCGTGCTGATAACTCACAGGCTGTATGCGCTATCGATGCACGAGCCGACGATGACTGTCAAAGTCTGGGAGCGTGCAAAGGCGTGTGACGAGCGTCGGCGCGCGGCGTGCGCGCAGACTACTGTAAAGACAAAGCCGTAAGATGATAGGTGGTAGATATCGACCTGATCTGTCTGGTTCGATGGTTTTGACTTGCTGACTTGTCACTCATGTTGCACCCATAAGTTAGAGGTTGTTGCATACTCTACATAGTGCCTTCAAGTGGCAGGCCGGATTCAATAGAATTTCACTATCAGATATGCAGTGTCTGTCCACGTGCCGGATGTGTACCGTTAGACAGATACAGCGCGTTCACCATCAGCCCTACTATTACCTATTAGCATGCCCATCTCGTCATCGAGATTCATCCTCTCAACTAGAGTGTCCACGCTGAAGCCGGGATCCTGCGCAACATGGAACAGCACCGTGCTGTCACAGTCGTCCACAGAAGCGTGCTGCGCATTCGACTTGTGCAGGTCTATGACGAGTCGCGTCATGAGTATAGACGTGAGTCTGCGAGTGGACTCAATTTGATCAGCGTCATGCATTAAGACAGTTGGATGTGGGAGCTGACATTGCAATCCATGTCGAGAGACTGATGACAAGCTACATAGTGTCCTCTCGTCAGTTGAGATCCTGCCTACGTCTGTCTCCGAGAACGCACCTCAATGAAGTGCCCGATCCCAATCCCTACAGCATTGACAACACAGAGAATCCTGTATGACACGGACGCGGCGCTCAATCACTGGGACTCTGGATTTGGGTTGCGTTGCATGGCTCACAGAAAATATATGCCAGCTAGGCTCCCAATGAAGCATCAGCACACAGATCTATAGTCTCAAAAGTATGAAATCTTACTATCCATAACGAGGACTGACGTGAGCGATCTCGATCTTCGGGCCACGTTCAACTTGTATTCCGTGTTCGGAAGCTTGAACCAGGTTAGTACGAGTACCAAGCCGTCTGCCAGTAGGGACGATGCGCGCGCTCCGATCATCCCTGTACTACATGTGAACCGGGGAAGAGAAGGCTTTAGGACCAAGACATACAACTGGCGTCACGGTTGTCAACATCATGATTCCGCAGAACCGAGCGGAGTTCGTACTTACTATGTGTAACGCGAAATCTCGTCCGCGGCGGTGTGGCCCGCACAACCACTTAGGGGTCCGAAGGACGATAGCATTGGCGTTACTAGCGTGAAGCAGTACTTCGAGTCAGGAAGAAAAATGCCGTCAGCGGAGGGTTCTCTCAGCGGGGTGTTTCCACACTGGCACTCACGATCGAGATGGCAGGGTTGATCAAGGCGAGCATAAGAACGACAAGGAAGACTGATCGGTTCTTCCCAAATATCGCGTAGACGCGTAGAGATGCAAACCCTGCGCAGGATCAGTATTAACAGCCAGTTGGGTCCTTCAGGAAGCGCAGACCACGCACCTGCCGCGCTCGCCAACAGAATGATGTTGAGCACCATCTCCGTCCTCACGAGCACCATACAGCTGATAAAATAACCTGCTGTGAACAACAAAGCTGTGCTTTCATCGCTGCGAAGCACTCAACCTCTGTTGCAGGATCAGTCTGTCTGTTCGTTTGGTGGTTCCGAGCCGATGTGCACACTCACGTAGTTAGACTGCCAGCTAGGCCAATTATGCAACCCCAGGATGACAAATGCTGTATTGACGATGGCGGGATACCTTATGCCGCAAAAGAGGAGTGTCGAGATGCCTCGCTTCTTCTTCCAGACGTAGCGGATTTCGTCGCCCAATGTCAGACAGTAGTCATAACAGCACAACGCTGCCAAGCATAACGGTCATGGTCTAAAACAGCCGGGGGTGGTGAACTAGGCTCACCTGTAGCAGCAAAGTACATGTAGTTCCCGAGCACACTAAAGATACGGCCTCAAGTCATTGTACATCGCACATTGGGTGATGAGTGCGGTGAACTTACAATACACGTGTCAGGTCGTCGTTGACCGAGTTCGACATGGGGAGGGCCCTTCAGAGGGGGTATACGTGTCAGGACGGTGGTGGATCGCATTATAGGCGGTGGACGTCTGCTGCAGTGATAAAAGACGTGCTTCCTTGTAGGTTGTCCTCTCGTGTAACGGGGCACCTTGTACTGGTAGCACAGGTAGTACTAGTATCAGGAAGCCGCACACACTGCAGTGATATGAAGAGCGCTAGCGCCAAGCTCAGCAATCGAGGCCAACGACTCCTACAGAACTCGGCCAGTCAACTACTCTTCTTTTAGTATCCGGATTTTATGAAGATAGATTCGGAGGCTATGTAAGTGTGTCTGACGGGGGCACTCCAAGAGAGGCGTTGTCTTCAAGTCGCCCCGGGCCGCGCAGTCACGAAGTCTACATGTCGAGTAGACGATAGAGAGGGACACGCAACACATCATGTTTCAGCGGTGATATAACATCGCCGTGATGGTCGTTCTGAGATTCCACAGACTCATTGGCACATCCGGGGACTGCAGTTGAGAGGACAACCTCGACCCAAGACATATCGCAAGCGGCTATCCGTCCTACTCAAGTTCTCCTTGTCACACTATAATCTCAGTAAAGTAAATGATGCATACTGGACCTGCCATTGAGTAGACGTGCCGCATATGCGCGCAGTCGTACATGCTATGGTCGATGTTGAGAGTCCTAGTCAAGTCAAAGCGCCGGCGCTGGAGGAGGGGCGGGCGCTCTTGGAATGTGTTGCGAACGCGATCACGTGACGCTATACACAACGCCCGCGCGTAGGAGCGGCGGCCCCTCTGATAGCGTCTGTGGCCAAGGTATCACTATTCAGCTATGGTCGCTGTTGACATATCCACATCGCGCATACTATATCGTGGAACGTTCATGCATACATATGTACGATTGCCCTTCTTGTGTACTGGTATGGTTTCAAGCCGGGCTAGTCGTATATTACAGTGCTCTTCGCGATGTATGATGTTCCAAGAGTGAAAAATCGGTATGACAACCAGGCTCCTAGAACCAGCCGGCCTATAGCGTTCACGTTCGCTCTCAGTTGAGAATCCCCTATGCAGAGTGTCGATACATATGACTTACTCGAAATGGCAACTCGTGATTATTTGTAAGAATGTTCGTACTTGCCTGATATGTCGAATCCTTCCATTTTGAGAGTTTGAACAAGGCGAAGTGAACGCTATAGGACGGCTGGCCAAACTGGCACGCCGAGGTCTCCCCGAGGGTGTCCCAGCGCTGGTCTCTCTGGCGGCAAATACGTTAGCGAGCAGCGCGCCCCTAGTGTAGGTCTTATTTTCTCTGTCGGAGCGATTTCTGGGCGCTCGCAAGCACCTACCTTCGGGGCTTACTAGGCGAGCGTACCACTACGCCAAAAGTGCGATGCTGGGGTACTCGACAGAAGCTTCATGACTGTCAAACCTCGCTGGCCCAAGCACATGGGGCACCCCGCCAACATTGGTGCTCCATTTTGTACCGGCTAGTTCACAATGATTTCGAGCAGCAGTGTGTGAAGGCACTCTTCCCTCGATCTCTTGAACCCTCACTCGACCAGGGGCACCGAAGTTGGCGGGGTGCCCCGTGTGCTTGGGCCAGCGAGGTTTGACAGTCATGAAGCTTCTGTCGAGTACCCCAGCATCGCACTTTTGGCGTAGTGGTACGCTCGCCATCCT
>MPVS01000051.1:116333-144447 GCA_001931775.1 Fomitopsis pinicola
TGTGCTTGGGCCAGCGAGGTTTGACAGTCATGAAGCTTCTGTCGAGTACCCCAGCATCGCACTTTTGGCGTAGTGGTACGCTCGCCATCCTTTTGGCCAACCGTCGCGCGAGTTCTATTCCCTCAGGTATTTTTCTTTTCCTTTTTCTCGCAGCTGCCTCAACTTCTCCCTGCTGCATCAACAACCACATATATTGTAGCATACAGTTGAAACATATTACTGCCAGTTGCTACCGGCCTGCTGCCACCCCATACTCCTTGTCAGTAAGCCCCGAAGGTAGGTGCTTGCGAGCGCCCAGAAATCGCTCCGACAGAGAAAATAAGACCTACACTAGGGGCGCGCTGCTCGCTAACGTATTTGCCGCCAGAGAGACCAGCGCTGGGACACCCTCGGGGAGACCTCGGCGTGCCAGTTTGGCCAGCCGTCCTATAGCGTTCACTTCGCCTTGTTCAAACTCTCAAAATGGAAGGATTCGACATATCAGGCAAGTACGAACATTCTTACAAATAATCACGAGTTGCCATTTCGAGTAAGTCATATGTATCGACACTCTGCATAGGGGATTCTCAACTGAGAGCGAACGTGAACGCTATAGGCCGGCTGGTTCTAGGAGCCTGTATGACAACGATGTCTGGCACTCATCGTTTCGACCATACTTAGGTTCACGGGGTGTGACCTGTGAACTACGAGGCGCCCCAGTTCACGACCTCTTGTGACCTGTGACCTCCTACGTATGGGCCCCGCAGGGCCGCTCGGAGACCTCTGCAGGGTGTACGACCGCCCTCCCCCCTCCCATCAAGGTCGTGTTTAGGGTCTGCCTACCGGAGACTAATATCGCTCTGCAATGTCCGTGCGCCACGACGGTGACTCAGACGCCCATCCGCCGCTGGGTCACACACTACGCGTTCGAACCTGTTTCAAAGGCAGTCTCCTGCCCATCCGCCTTCGGGAGGTAGGGGGCCCCGTGTCGCTAGAATAGGTCGATGCTAAGTGTCGAACGGCCACCCTGCGCCAAGTCCCGAGATCAGTAATGAAATTGTGGCGGAATAGTGGCTGAAGGTGATGTCGCGACATGGAGCATTGAATTGAACTATCGACACGGGCCCCCTACCTCGCCAGAGTGGATGGGCAGGAGACTGTTTCATAGCAGAAAAATCCGATAGTGTCATCGGACCTCTTGTGATACCAATTGGTGTCTCTTCAGCCTACTTTTCTTGTAGCGAGCCTCTGTGTCACAGAACGTTTATACTACATATCCACGTAATCACCCAGGCATAGCGCGTTGCAACAAAGCAGCGAGAGGCAGCGGCACAGCAGAAAGTCGAGTATAAATACTGCATATCCACGTAATCACCCAGGCATAGCGCGTTGCAACAAAGCAGCGAGAGGCAGCGGCACAGCAGAAAGTCGAGTATAAATTCTTCGCCTTTATGTAGTCGTGCCTCCAGACTATCTACCTCCACCATCACACTGGTATACGCCACCCGAGTGAGATTGTTCTCGCAGGAAATGAACCCTGTTAACGTACTTCCTGCAGATCATGGCTATGCCTCAGAACCATCCCAGGGACGAAATCGAGCAGGAGCTTACGCAGCTCTCGACACGCGTGCTCGAGCTCAAGACCAAGCTCAACACATACTCCCCCATCGCAATTCTCCCTCCGGAGATCTTCTCAGAGGTATTCCTGTACGCCGCTGCGATCTACACCGACGACACCACCACCGACGACAGCATACCGCCAGTGCGCGACCTCACTCGCACCTCGCATGTCTGCAAGCAGTGGCGCGCGATCGCGCTCGGGTGCCCTGCGCTCTGGAGCTGCATAGACCTGCACCGTGCGCCGGAGTGGGTGGCGGAGCTCCTCATGCGCTCGAAGGGGGCGCCGCTGTACGTGTCCATGGCCGGCGGCCAGCACAGGCAGCGCGGCTCGTCCCTTCGGAAGGGGTGGGTGAAGGAAACGCTGGCGATGGCCCTCGCGTCTCTGGAACGGATACGCGAGCTGAAACTCGTCGTGACGCCGAGGTTCTCGAAGGCGAAAGAGATAGTGGAACGGCTCGACGGCCCCGCCCCACTGCTGGAGTCCCTTTCGATCATCGACATGTTCAGCCATTCCCTAGTTGAAGAGCACACCGGCAGGCTGCTGGAACGCGCCGAGAGCTGCGGCCTCCGACGTCTGCATCTGAAACACTGCGACACAATTGCATGGGAGAAGATCGCGCTAGGCAACTTGACGTACCTGAAGGTCGAGAACCACACTAGGTACATGGACTTGATGGACCTCTTGGATGCGCTCTCGCGGATGCCCCAGCTGGAGGAGTTGGTGGTAGCCGGTGCGCTGACACCCGACTCCGATAACACGTCTGCACTGTTATTCCCTGCCCAGATCGCATTGCCCCGACTACAAGGATTCGAGACCCTCCGTGGACATGTGATGGACAGTGTGTGCTTGCTCAACAGCCTAGCGACGCCGTCTCTCTCCCGCCTGTCCGTTACTCTGGAGAGCGTATATGGAACGGAGGAAGACACCGCTGCGCATGCCGCCCTGCTGACCGCCATGGCCGCTAAGGTTCCGACGCTAGGAGAGTTCCTTACGCTCTCCATCGAGCGGTTCACGGGAGGAACTATTTGCATCAACGCGTACCGCGAGGCCTACGATGCAGACACAGACGCAGACGTCCGCGGCTGGCTGGACGCGCACGTCCCCGCTTTACAGCTGGAGAGCAATGCACTGGTCGATGACATGCTATTCGAGGATTTCTGTGTCCTCTTCCCCATCTACGATGCCATTTCCCTCGTGATCCGAGGCGACATCCCTTCACAGCAAGCGTGGAGGAGCCTTGCGGAGAGTACCAAGCTGATCAGCGAGCTTCACATCATCGACGTATTCAACACCAACCTGATCACCGAGAGGCTCCTGGAGCGGATACAAGCGGAGGGTGCAGAACACGGCAGCGCAGGAGAACCCACCTGGCAATACGCTCTGCCTAACCTCCACCTCCTGACGTTGCAGCGTGTTCATTGGGACGAGACCAAGAGGCGTTTTGGCAAACCGCAGACTGGGACGATAGGCCGCCTGGTCGATTCCCTTATAGAGCGCTACGAAAACGGGGCAGAGGTCGAGAGTGTTCACGTCTCGGAGCCCAGGTATATGACAGTCCGGGAATTCGAGGTCTTGCGGCAGGTCGTACGCTTTGCAAAGTGCGATGGAGAGCTTAGCCGGGACTTTGAAAGTACTGACAGTCCAGCGCTGGCATTCGATGACGAGATACGAGAACCAGACGACAAAGAGGACTCAAGTGAGGAGGATGGCGACTACTCGGAGGACGAAGAGGAGGATGAGGAGGATGGCTTGTATCTTGATCCTAGTGGGGAAAATGATGCGGTGTTTATGACGTACCCGATACCGGTAGCGATCCTATGAGTTTCAGCATACGCATTGTATCGAATATTTGAGGTCTCTGTTTTCTTCAACCGTTGTGTTCTAAATCATCTCTTGAGAGAACGTGGGCGTTGCGGATGAGGTTGGGCGACCTATTAGCGCTGGACCTAATGGATACATCCTCCTCCTCCTCCTCCTCCGCGTCCACCACCACCACCTTGGGTCCTTGCTCATCCTCGCGCCGGCGGTCACTGTACAGACACTGGCCCAAGGCAGTAGTATTGCTAAGCATCGCATGCCATGTCTAGCACGGGCGCTCAATTGCTCTCACTGAAGGTGATGCGCGTGTCGGTGAGTTCATGCTCATAACCGCACGTTCTCGCCAGAGCATCATCCCTACTTGCAGCGGCCTTCGGTAGGCAGCGCATGGGAACCCTTCTATTCAAGCTCTCCGTCGTTCTCAGCGCATTCAACCACGTCGATAGTTTCTCTCCAGGGCAAGACCGCTCTTCCCGGCCATCCCAAGACCCTCCGCGATCTCAGCCATGTCACCGAGATGCTCATGCTCCCCGCCTCCTTCGGCGCCATACAGCTCGGAGAGACGTTCACCAGCTGCCTCTCAGTCAACAACGAGGCGACTGTGCCGGTGGACGCCGTCAAATTGACCGTGGAGGTGCAAACGGCCTCCGCGAAGACAGTGTTGGCGGAGTTTGGTGGTGAAGGGCAGCAGCTCGCCCCGGGAGACTCGCTGGAGAAGGTGGTGAGCCATGAGATCAAGGAGCTGGGTCAGCATGCGTTGGCGTGTACCGTGTCATACCGCCTTCCTCCCGGGACTCGCGCCTCCACGAGTTCTGACGGGGGCGATCCTGACGTGCTCGTCTTCCGCAAGTTCTACAAGTTCGCCGTGAGTACATCCATGTCGTATTTATGGCGCTGCTGAGTTGTAACGCTCGGAACAGGTCACGAATCCCTTGTCGGTTAAGACGAAGGTACACGTTCCACGAGGGCCCTCCTCTACACTATCGCGTGCGGAACGTGAGAAGGTATTTCTCGAGATCCACATCCAGAACCTCACACAAGACCCGATGTGGTTGGAGCGTATGCATCTTGAATGCGCCGAGGGCTGGCAAGCTCAAGACGCAAACATGATGGACGGAGAGGATGATATAGGGAAGGAAAGCATATTTGCCGGCTCGATGGCACTGATGCAGCCACAAGACATGCGGCAGTACATATACATACTGTCACCCGCTCAACTTGCCGTCTTCCCCGTCGCGCACCAACCCGGCAGCATCGTACCCCTCGGACGACTGGACATCTCCTGGAGATCTTCGTTCGGAGAGCCTGGTCGCCTCCTGACCTCAGTATGTCATTGAACGCAGACGTCTCGCAGCACACTCATCGCATATGTGCAGATGTTATCGCGTCGAATACCTCTGATACAAGCACCAGCTCCAGCACCGTCACTTCCTCTGAAACAACCTGTATCCGCCATCCCTCTTCACCTACAGCGCTCCCAATCTGTCGCAGCGCCTGCGCCATCGCGACCACGCTCGCCTCAGCCCAACCAGCGACCTACGAGCCCACCCAATAATATACCATATCGAGCGCACTCCCCATTCCGCACCCGCACGGTGCCTTCCCCGGCGCTGCCTGCATCCGCGCCACCAAGCACCTCGATCTCGGCCCCGCCACGCCGCCCGGAGGACGTACAGGTGGACCTCATCGTGCGCAATATCGCGCGCGGCGCTGTGAAGGTGGACACGCCGTTCACCGTTGCGTTCACCGTGAGCGTCGCGTGCCCCGTACCCATCGCTCAGTCACAGCATCCACGCCAGTCTCGGCTGCTCACACTGGCCGTCCAGCACACCCAGCCCCTGCGCCCCGTGCCCGCCCCGACGATCTCTACAACGTCTGCACCCCCGGCCCGCGCCGACCCCCTGAGCCCGCGCATGGCATCGGGCATGTCGACGCCATCTCCGTTCGTGACGCCGCAGCGCGCAGACTTCCAAGAGTTTCTGTCGCAAAAGCTCATGGTCGCCTCCCCGCGGGGGACCAACACCGACGACGACGCGCAGACCGAGATCGGCGTTGCGCCGACACCTGCACCCCTCGGCGCGCCAATGCATCTCTCTAAGGTTGTCCTGCCACCGCCGTTCACGGAGGGCCCCGCGGACGGGAAGGGCCAGGCGCGCTCGCCGCATGTCGTGTACCAGGGCTCGTCGGCGCTGTTCCTGTCGCAGCTCAAGCTTTCCCTGCCTGTGAGCGCGGCCGCCGCAAGCGCGAGGGGAGCGGACGGCGCGGGGCCGTCACATGAGCGCAACGTGAGCACGAGCACGGTGAACAGCTCGGAGAGCGAGCTGGAGGACGTGGGGCGGAGCGTGAGGGCGGTGGGGTCACAGGACTTTGAGCTCTCGTACCTCCCGCTGCGGACGGGCTTCGCTGCGTTCGGCGGGCTTAGGGTGCTCCTGGTCGAGGACAGAATCGTGGACGAGGGTGAGGAGACCGATGGTGACGGCGCCACGCAGGATCATCCTCAGCTGAGGGTGCTGAAGGAGTGGGATGTCGTCGGCGAGATATGGGTCGAACACTAGCGTCATTGCGCCGTTGGTTCATCAGTATGATGTCATGTGTCTGCTGATTTATTGGCGTATGGTAACTGACTGATTCACGCTACTGGATGCCTTCCCGTAGGATTTTCAGGCGCTGGTAAAGCTAGAGCGGACATTGAACATCAAGTGGCTCGCGAGGATAGCGAGGGTCGCTAACCCTAGGTTCGAAGCAAGCCCCGCCGAAGCTCCGGGCCGGCAAGCCGGCCCTCACGTCGGTGTGCGGAGCACGAAAACCACGTTTTGACCACGTGAGGAGGCGGCTTGTTCGGAACCTAAACCCGTCCATGGCGACGACCTGTAATCTGTGATGTTGATTCATGACAAAGCAGCGGAGGCAACCGTAGTGATGGGAATGGTCGTGCGAGCCAACGAGAGGTCGAGAATTCGAACACCGACGGGTCCGACCCCCCTTCCAGATTAACTTCATTAAGGTTTAGAATGGGTGCCGGAGTTCGAGAGGACCCCAAGCGAGAAAAGCCGACGTGCCGGGGAGATTTAGAGCGCGAATCTAGGATAGAACGCTCTGTAAGTCTCTGCGGGAAGGCATCCACTGAACGTGCGGTGAAGACATCATTCAACTCACATACAGAGCGTAGAGGTAGACTTTATACCATCACCTCACTGGGATTTTGGCTCAAAAAGAGTGTGTCTTTTTGGGAGTAGGAATGTGTTCGATTTTGAATGCCAGGACTACTTAGAGTTGGAGGAGCGAACGCATTAACCAGCTTCATGCGAAGTGGCTCAGGCGCCGATCGGAGATAGCCGTCTTAGCCAGTGTCCACGTCCAAGAAAGGCAACATCGCCGAACCAAGCACGGCCCGGGGGTCCCGCTATCCCCACACACCGACCGCGAACTCACGCTGTCTCCGCAAGTTTACACCGTCAACACACTGTGCCGTGACCATCTACTTAACCCCGTTTGTATGCGCGCCAGGGCCCCGCAAGCGCATCCCGCGCCAATACGTGTAGCCCCGTAGTAGCGCTACATCTTTGAGTTTGGAACCTTTCAGGTGAGTTATACAGCTTGCGGCCGCGTGGTGAGATATGGGCCTGGGTACCAGTGGTGCTAGTAGTATATGCAAGATGCGACATAGGGAAGCTCGGACTCGCAATCGACCGGCCTTAGTTTAGACACTGGCCACTGGCAACGGTGTAATTGTGGCTACCGAGTCCGAGTCAGTACTATATGATACTGGCGCTCAGGGGACTTGAGCGGAATTTACGAGGCTACGGTCATGATGGATTGAGGGACAGTCATGCTTGGCTTTCGTGCGTACTGACGCAAAGCTTTTGAGACCTTTCTGTTCGATGCCGCAGGGCTACTAGTATTCGTACACGAGTACTTATTTCACCCGCTCCTCGGCTAGTTACAGCAACGAAGTACTCACTATCTGTTGTAGGTACTCAGCATCCTCAGTGGCATCACTGTGTCTGCCTCGAGATGGAAAAAGCCAACTTGAACGTCGACGGTGGTACAGCTTTGCTGTCCCTGCGACTCGGAAGGGGCAGAAAATGGTCCAAGTCGTTGGTCAATTACTACGTGATCACCGGCGCGCTACTTCTGTGTGGTATCAGCCCGTACTTACGTGGCGTACTACCCGGATACCGACGTCAAGTTGCAACGACGACACCCGCACGCGAACTCGAATTTGACTGGTTCTCTGTAAGTGCGCCATCTACATCCGTCGTTCTCCTCCTCATCTCATATCCCGAAGCTACTCCCTTCTGCAGAAATCCAGTGGCAAACGTGCTATTCCGACTATCAATGTGCTCGGCTGCTCCTTCCGTTGGACTATCTCTCCCCTCCAGGTTATGGACCCAATGCGACCATCGCTTTGCAAATGTTCCCTGCGACCGACCGTATCAACTACAAGGGCACCGTTCTGATTAACCCGGGCGGCCCTGGCGGCTCAGGGACCTACGCCGTTAGAGAATTTGGCAAGAACATTTCCCGAGTACTCGGTGGGTCATACGATGTCCTCGGCTTCGACCCCCGCGGAACAGGCGCGAGCCTCCCTGCGCTGCGCTGCTACGACTCGGAATCACAGTACCACATCTGGATGCAGTCGATCCGGAACACATGGGTGAATCTCACCGAAGGTGCCACCCCGCTCATGGTCGCGCGCGAGGATGCCGCGGGCCAGCTATGCGAGAAGCGAATTGGTGGAAATGGGAGGGAAGACGCAGAGGGGACAGCGGAAGAGTGGGGGGCTGGTAGATTCCTCAGCAGCGCTAGTGTCGCGACCGACATGCTGAAGATCACCGAAAAGCTGGGGCAAGAGAAATTGAAGTACTG
Source organism: Fomitopsis pinicola (assembly GCA_001931775.1). NCBI lineage: Eukaryota > Fungi > Basidiomycota > Agaricomycetes > Polyporales > Fomitopsidaceae > Fomitopsis > Fomitopsis pinicola. Next base: position 124,621 of record MPVS01000051.1, read on the forward strand.
GGGTTTCGTGAGCCGCTCTCAGAATGTCGACTCGTGCCCAAACTGACACACTTTACAGAGCTATGGTTCCGTCCTTGGGCAGTACTTCGCTGCGATGTATCCCGGCAAAATCGACCGCATGGTTCTTGACGGGGTATTCGACGCGTACGAGTACCGTAAGGTGTCCTACACCACGAACCTGGTGGACAACGATGCCATCATTGACGCCTTCTTCACATTGTGTCATGAAGCAGGCCCTGAGAAGTGTGCCTTGTACGAGCCGTCTCCACGAGCCATCGGGTCTCGGGTAGACGCGATCATCGACAAAGTCGAGAAGACGCCTATACCGGTCCCCTTCGCCGAACACGGTCCCATGGTCTTCTCGAAGAAGCTCCTCTACGAGCTCACGTTCATCATGACATACAAGCCCATCCAACACTTCCCCGACCTCGTCACCATGCTCCTGGGCGCGGAGCAAGACAACGGCACCGCGATCTCCTCCGTCGTCAATAAATACCTCCCCGGCTACGAGTGCAATTGTGCGCCGAAGCAGCCCTGGCTCGAGCCCACGGAGGCGCTGCGCGCGATCGGGTGCGGCGACGGCGACGCGCTCACCTTCGATCCGGACTACTACGAGGCGTACCTCGCGAACATGACCGCACAGGCGCGCTTCGGCGGCCCGTTCTGGGCGATGTACCACGCCCGCTGTAGCCAGTGGCGCGTCCGCCCGAAGTGGCGGTACACGGGCCCTTTCTCCGCGACGAACACCTCGCACCCTATCCTCATCGTCGAGCCGCGCTACGACGCGGTCTGCCCCCTCGCTGACGCGCGCAAGGTTCACGGGCGGTTCGGCGGCGCTGGGCTGCTCGTCCAGAACTCGTACGGCCATTGCTCTATATCGGCGCCCTCCCTGTGTACGGCGCGTCATGTCCGTGCGTACTTCGAGAACGGCACTCTGCCAGAGGAAGGGACGGAATGCGAGGTCGACGAGCTGCCTCTCGTCGGGCCGGTAGGCCACGCTATCTCGGGGAATTTGGTCGCTGAAGACCTAGAACTGCTAGATGCTCTCAGGGGGCTGTCGGATGCCGTGCCCATTGCCATGCCGTGGCGATAGAACAGCCCCTAACGGAGTGTGCAATATAAGAGCATCTACAGTACATACAGCAGAATGTAGTTTACCCTGAATTCGAGCGGCCGTTAGAGTATCATGAAGATAGAGACTGAGTCACACAATACAAGAAATGAGGGGAACCGATATGTACACCTAAAAGAAAAGGGAAGATGAGCGATACAAAGTACATGGGACGCCCACGACCTCTGCGATTTGGCTTGCTAAACGCAGCTAATGTCCACCTTGATAACCGAATTGCTGATGGAGACTGGTAATAGACATGACGTTGGAGGGCTTTGCGCTGTGTTACGCCGTGGGTGAACTGAGTGAACACATGGGCAAGAGACCTACCGAGTCGGTGCCCCTGAACCTTTCCTGCAGCATGCCAAGAAATCGCGGGCGTGTGCCCAGAATGTTTGAGCGACGTCTGCTTCTGCAAGTATCTCCTCTAGGCCTTGCTGATCTAAATTATATTGGCACGTCAATGATCTCACCATATATGAGGTCGATATAACAAAGCGTACCTGAGGGTTGGATGGTAGCGATCATGAACAGCTCGTCATCGGTGATGATGTGGGCTGGGTCGACAATGTTCCTTTCTTCAGCTATCTGCGCAGACATGAGTACAACAACAATGGCGGCCAAACAGGGAGTGTCACTCACTCGCGCGCGGACATCCTTCAAGTTATTCAGGAGTTTGTACGGGCCCTCATGATCATCATCGGCATCCTCGATCTCATCGTCGACGTCAACCGAGGCGGACGCGCGTGTCTGCGCCCTTGTGGCAGACTTCTTGGGACTACCAAAGTCAAACACGTCGTCGTCCTGATATAGGTCCATGACATCCTCTTGCGGGGGTGCGTCGCGCTTCGATCCCTTCCTCGACGGCCCAGCGGCAGATGGTGGCTCGTCACCAGCGCCTGCCATGGAGGCTCGTTTGCGGCGCTTTGTCGTCCCAGAAGCTGATTTGGCTGCGCCCTTCGCAAGTGCTCCTCGGAACTTCATGACTAGTCGCTCGCCCTTGTTGACGAACTTCCGAGCTTCCGGCGTGACCTGCAAACCATCTTTCACTAAGAAGTCCAGCCCAATGATGAAATTGACATACCTCGAGGTAGGCAGCACTCCACTCGCCATTTTGCTTCGAGACGGATATGAAGACGCCCAGGTGCTCGAGATGATCCGTAACCCGTTCGCTCCGGTCTCGCGGGAAGTCCTTGCCACACCCGAATAGCTCGTGCGAGTGGAAAGAGGTTCCTCTCGCCGATGAGCCTGCCTTTCCCCAAAGGGCATCGAGGAGCTGGTTGCGCGTCACGCTGTGCTTGCCACCGTCGACGAGCGCCTCCGCGAGCCGGATGATCTTCACTGCCATGTCTGTCACGTCTTCCTCCTCGATCCCCGACGGATCTCTGCAGTTGTCGCAACCCTGGTTGCACAGAATAGAGTCGAAGGTCTCGTTGTAGTACCCGAGGACCTGTGTGCGCCGGCAGTCGACGTTGTTTTGGCAGAACGCCGCGACGCGGAGGATCTCCTGTTCCTGATGCTCTTTCTCCCTGAAGTCGCTATCCGCGTTGTCTCGGATTTGCCGCCGCCGTTGGTTGACATCATTCCAAGAGTAGTCTGGATCGGTGATTAGTTGGTTTTGGCATGCTGAGGAGCGGGTGAATGACGTACACATAATGCAGTCCGCGGGCTTGCCATCACGACCAGCTCTTCCGGTTTCCTGGTAGTACCTATGAGGCTCGTAAGTCCAACACATTGTGCCCGTGCGTGGGTGACATGTCATACCCATCCAGGTCGTTCGGCAAATCGTGATGAATCACGTATCGCACTGATAAGCAGCGTCAGCCATGAGCAATGAAGAAGGGGATAGAAGAGACAGTCGGTTGATAGACTCACCATCTGGCTTGTCGATGCCCATGCCAAACGCGATCTACACAACTCGTCAGAACACCCTTAGCAAACATCGTGCCTCGCCGCACCGTGGCGACAATGATCTTGCAGCGGCCATGTTGCCACTGTTGCAGCGCATCCTGCTTGTCTACAGGCTGCATCCCTGCATGAAAATGGCGAGCCTTGAGCCCATGGTTCTCGCGCAGCTTCTTCGCGAGTCCCTCGCAGCCTTTGCGGCTCCGCGCGTAGATGATGCCTGTCTCGTTTGCGTGGTACGTGTTGATGAACTGCACAATCTCCTTCTCGACCGTCTTCTTCTGGCGCACCTCGTAGTTGAGGTTCGGCCGGTTCATCGACTGCCAGAACACCTTGCACCCGCGTATCTTGAGGATGCGGATGAGGTCTTGCTTCACCTGCTGCGTCGCCGTCGCGGTGAGCGCCATGATGGGGATGCCCGGGAAGTTCGTCCGCAGGCATTCGAGGTACTTGTACTAGGCGACGAAGCACTCTCGTCAGCATACAGCACGGGGTCGCTTGACGAACAACCTACCGCCTCGCGGAAGTCTCTGCCCCACTTGATGACCAGATGCCCTTCGTCTATGACAAACCGTGCAAGCTCGCCGTCGTCCCTGATCTCGTTCAAGACCCGAGTAACAAGCCCACTGTGCTTCAGCTTCTCAGGCGTGATGTAGAATATCTTCGGCCGGTTTCCCTTTGCACGGAGCCTGCGCGTGACCTGGCTCGACTCCTCCGTAGCCTGGTCCGAGTTGAAGTACGCGACGTCGATGCCCTTCTCTAGGAGCGCATCCACCTGGTTGATCATCAGCGCGAGCAGCGGGCAGATCACGACCGTCACGCCGCGCGTCGTGCCCGTGTCGCATACCGCGGGCAGCTGGTAGCACAGACTCTTGCCGCCCCCGGTCGGCATCAGCACGACCGCGTCCTCGCCCGCCAGCGTCGTGCTGATCGCCTCGAGCTGGTTCGGCCGGAAGCTCGACAGCCCGAAGATGTCGTGCAGCTTGCGCCTCACCTCGGGGTAAAACTTCGTCTTCGTCAAGTCGGCGGACGCGCCGCTCGCTGTGGAGTGCGTCTTGGCGACCTGCGCGATGTGCCGGGACAGCGCGGCCGAGGAGCTCTCGGCGGTTGAGGACGACGCGATCGCGCTGTCGAAAGAAGAGGAAACTGGCTCGGCGGGCGGCAGGGCGACTGGTTCGTCTTCGATGTCCACGTCTATGGGCGGCTCTTCCACGGAGTCCCAGATGTCGTCGCTGTTGGGGATAACCATGGATATGTCCCTCGTGGACGAGCTCGCCTGAGGGACTATCTTCTTCACGACGGTGTATGTCTCGACCTCGCTGCGCGACACCGAGTGCGCTGCCGAGATACTGACCGAAGGAGAGGCCGCCATGGACGATAGCATCCGAGCATGTGCACTGGTGGAGGATGTCCGATGCTCGGCAGCAACTTTGGATTTGGCAGCCATGATTGCCTTGTTGCGCCTTGACAAGAGTTTCCTATCCAATCCAATCTCAGTGTGACCTCGTCTACTCCATAACATTCCCCCTACTGAATCTCCAGCAAGCATGCCAGGTCACAATCTGGATCCTCTCCAGAGTGGTACCCCATAATCTTGTCGTTCAGGGTGTTGCTCAAGTCGAAGTTACTGTTCAGCATTCTCTCTAGTTCGTTGGCAGATTTCTGGACAATCATGATGAGTCAAAGGATATCACCCAAACTGCAATGCTGTTGCGCCAAACCAGCAACCGATACTAAGCACGGTGCCTGACGCGTAATAACAAAGGAAAGTTGCATGTCGCGGGAGAACACGGGACAAATCGAAGATGTCACTTCCGTAGCACTAGCAAGATACAACGAGAAGCTCGACTCACGAGCAGCAAGAGGGATGCGAACAGAAGAATCTAGGACTCACCAGGTCAAGATCCGGCCACTCCTTAGCTCCTAGGTCCAGTGGCGGAAGAGGTTTTGACGCAGAAGCAGTAACAGGTGATTGAAATCGATCGGCGCCGTTCACTATCCGTCTTCGCGGTGACAGCGGAGGATCCCGCACGGGGAGAGGCTCCAAAGCGACCGTGGGGAGCACCCTAGCCTTGCCCTTGCCACTCGTGCTGAGAGCCTGATTCTCCTTTTCCGTGCGGGATTCAAGCTTGGGACGCTTGGAAGGCGATGAGGACTCTGGGTCGTAGGCAGAGTCGGATGACATGCGCTTGACGGGTAACCGAGACCGTCTCGGGGGAGCATCGTCGTCGGACGGAATGTCGACGACGGAGAGGCTAATATCCGCTGGCGCAGAGGAGGTGGGTTTCTTGGGTGAACCCTTGGAATCTTTGTGGAAGCCAGAGGTGCGGAACGCGGGTAGTGAGCCGGGCTGTTTCCGGACTGCAACGAAGCGTGAGCGTCGACAAAGCGATACTGGCGCAGCGACAGCCTACCGGTGACATTCTCTGGTGTTTGAAGGGACTTTGATGGCTTAAACTTGGTGTTCTGTCAGTGGCGTTCTGATTAGCACGAGATGAGAGGCAGAAAGTGGTGATAAATCGATCACCCTCGTAGAAGAAGTAGAGAGTTCCGGGCTCTGCGCACGGCTACCATGGCCCCTTTGACGTCGGAGCTCGTCTAGGTTGTTTCTAGGGGTAGACATAGAGTACTAGCATAGAGGCATGGGGCATAGATGACTTGCGAACAACGACGAGATGGAGGAGCAGGAAGAGAGGCAACACTCCGTCGCTTTCGCCGCCGCGGGTTGCGCGACGCGTCAGTCAGGTGATCGACGCGTCCCCGGCCCCTCATGGGCCTCCTCCTCCTCCTTCTCCTCCTCCTTCTCCTCCTCCTTCTCCTCTTCCTTCTCCTCCTCCTTCTCCTCCTCCTCCTCCTCCTCCTCCTAAGCCTCCTCCTCCTCCTCCTCCTCCTCCTCCCTCACCTTCCTCTCTATATACGAGCATCATCATCACTTTTCAAAAGGTCGCATTCTCGGTCTGCTTAGGGGAGCTTTCAGTCTTCCGTCCTCCAAATTATCCTCCCCGACCTTCCATCTTCCGTCCTCCAAATTTCCCTCCGACCTTCCATCTTTCGACCTCCAAGCCTTCCTCCCCAATCTTCCCCCACATTCTCCGCCCCCAACACCTCCCCGGCATTCCTCACGTGTGCGCTACTCACCAGTGCAGCAACAATGGCGGGCCAATTCTGGTTTCCGTCGATGTCGGTACCGGAAATTGTCGACGCGTTCACCGGGTGGGGGTTCTCCGTCAGCAGCGAGCAAGTCGCACACCCCACGACCGACTTTGTGATCAGCATATACTGTGCTTGCCTCGAGCAAGTGACCGGCATTACAGCCTCTACTCTACAGCCTAGCGTCGACGCCGCGTTGGACGCGGTGGAAAACAAGGTACGACGATTGTATGATGCGCTCCACACGTGTGATGGTCATTGCAGGATCTTTACAGCCAAGCACTCTCGCATAACTTGCTCCTCTACCATCTGTGAGTAGTTCGGTGGCCGTCAAGTCCAGCTTGTCGTGATACGTCTCAGGCAACGATTCGCGAACGCCGCCCGTTTCCACGACTTCACCGCGAGGGACATCTACGCCCCCGAACCCGAGCGGACGCGTGCCATCTTCTCTGCGTTCATCAACTTCGTCAAGTTCTGCGAGCAATGCGAGACTTTCATATCTGGGCTGCGGGAGCGTTCGTCGGCGGTCATCGAGGAGCGAGACAGGATTGCACAGCGGCTGGTGGAGACAAAGCAGAAGATCGCTTCTATCAAGTGTGTTTGCTGCTTCTGTGCATTCATCTACGATCGTACTGACCACAGACAGAGCGAAGCGGGCTGAGGACGAACCAAAGTGCGAGCAACTACGGCGGGAGAACACCTCCATGACGGAGCAGCTCATCAAGTACAAAGAGACACAACATGCCTTCCTCGAGAAGCTGGAAAAGCTCAAACAAGATGTTGAAGCGCTGCTGCAGCACAAGGTCGGTCCTTGCTCTCGTATGCACGTCGGCTTCGAGACGATCCATCATGCAGGAGGGCGTAAACAACGAGACAGCAATGTTGACGGAGAAGATCAACCGCACGAAGAGCCGCATCGTCCAGGACCCAGAACGCATCAAGCGCAACATTGCCACGATGAGCGCGACCGTGAACGAGGACAAGAAGACCATCGCGTCGCACGAAAGCAAGATCCGCGACCTGCAGGCGAAGATCGCCGCGCTCCTCAACATCGAGAAGGTGCGTGCTCCGCTCCTGGCCCCCGGTTTGCTGCTCAGCCACGTGTGCGTTTACAGGACGTCCGATCGTGCATCGAGCAACTGCAGATGATCGAGAAAGAGTCGAACGCACTCGATGTGTCCCAAAAGGCCCTCGCCGACCTGCGGGACCAGCTCGACCAGAAGAAGGGCGAGCGCCTTGAGCTCGACATGCGGCGCGAGGTACGCCTTCCCTCGTCCCCGTCTCCTACCGGTCACCGCTGACCCCGGCCCGTGTGACAGCGCGTGCACAAGCAGCTCGCGAACGCGCAGGTCAAGCTCGAGCGGGCGCAGCAGAACGCAGAGGAGAGGCGCGCGCAGAGCCAGCAGACGCTCGAGCGGCTGCAGGAGGAGTACGAGAAGATGGTCGTCGACCGGCAGGTGAACGACCGGAAGGTCGAGGAGCTTCGCGCGGAGGCGGACGAGGTCGAGCGTCAGGTGAGACCCATGATTTGTTTGCGGGGCTGGACGGCGTGTGGGCGCTGATGCGTGCGGTTTAGATGGCGGAGCACCTGCGGAAGAGCCAGGCTGAGCTTACAGAGATGTTATCGGAGTATTGGAGGTTGAGACACGAGACTGGTGAGTGCGACGTTGTACGGCGTTGTGTCGCGCTGAGATCGTTGCAGAGGTGTATATGGAGACTCTCGCCAACAAGCTCGGCATGCAAGTCAGGAGCTCGTAGTTGGGTTCGTTGCTATCCACACGTTCGTCATTACCGTCTTCTATGTATTAATACTAGTATCTGGGTCTTTTGCTATTTGTACTCTAATTGCACCATAACACGATGAGCACGATGAAACATGACGAGTCTCTACTATCATACAGGATTCTAACGTTGAAGTGCAACAATTCGAAAGCGTGACAGCCTTAACACCATAAACAATCACCGGCTGGCCAATGGCCATCACGCCTCCTCCCACTTGAACGTACTGTACCATCCATGATCCTCCACCTCCTCATGCAAAGTACCCACCGAGACATGCTCGGAGTGCGTCAGCCACGCCGTCGTCCCAAAAAGTCGCCCGGTGAGCTCGAGCAGCTCCTCCAACGCATACACCATGTGCTTCATCACCTCCAGCTCGGCAAACGCGTAGATGAGCGAGAGCCCCATAGCGTGCGGGTCTTCCTCGCGCGCGCGCCGGATGCTCTCCTGGACGTGGGACTCTAGGGACTCCAGAGCGTGCTTGGGGGACGGGAGGAACTGCGGTAGGGGTTCGCGAGCGCGGAATGCGTGCTGGCATGCGTACAGCGTAATACACACACATGAGATCTGCGAGTCGCAGTGAGTGCACGCACACCTACAGTGGGCTAGGTACTCACGAAATCGCGCCGTTCGTTGAAGACGCTGGCAACGGTTTCTTTTCGAGGGATGTTCTCCCTGATTTTGCGCAGGCCCGTCATGGCGTCAAGCAGTTTCCGTGTGATGCCGACCGTCCTCCGGTAGTGAGCGAGCGGTTTCTGCGCGAGACGTCGAACCGCTTCCTCAGGGAATATACAAGACATTTCCACTCACAGGTACAAGGCTAATCTCATCGTGCATAGTCGTGATCAAGGCGCTGAGAAGGTACAGATTATACCGGATTTGAAGCTCCATCTTGAGTGTTCTGCGTTTGTCGTCATAAGCGAGGGCGGGCTGTGCCCGGAAGATGTGACTACCACGGACTATCAGCGTGCATCAACACAAACACACACACAGTACGCACTGGCCCAATGTCATGTAGAGCTGGCTGAGCAGGCCGAGAGTGCGGGCCGTGTCCGAGAGGAACACCACCTACACAGTGGCTGAGTTAGCTGTGCCGCTGCATTAGTGTCGCACCAGTACGCACCCGGCAGTGCCTCGGGAAGACGAGGCCATTCATGAGCAACGCTGCCACGATACCAACGACAATCATGAGCGCACGAATCGCAGCCAGAACTGCATGCCTCGTGTGAGCGTTTAATGCCTTTGCAGCGATCCACCGAGCCGCCTACCGATGATAGACTGCTGTGTGTCCGTCACATATTCTGCAAAGGCGATGATGGGCAGGGTAACCGCTCTACGCGCCGAGTCAGCAGATGCAACGGGGGATTGTCAGCGTAGCTCACGCAGGGACAGCCAGTGGACCTAGGTTGGCCTTCGTGCTCAACCACGTGAACGGTATCTCCGCTGCCTGTAGGACCTGCTGAGTGCCTGGACGGAGTATGGTGATAGAAGTTCTTTACCGTGACCATGATCGTCAGTCCGTACGGGTTCGTACGGCATATGAGCCACACCTACCAATGGTTGAGGATCGGATCGCCGGACACTTTAAAGCAGGACTTACTATGTACGCATACAGCGCTGCCGTCGCCGTGCCCACCTTTGCACGAATGTGAGTGAACAATCTTGATTAAATGTGCATTTCGGCAAGACCAACCAGACGCAGATAACCGATGCGCCACGTTGCTCCGGTACTCGTTTCCAGCACCCATACATAGCTACGCATCGCATGAGCGGACAGCGTGCGGCGGCAGACGTAATCAGACTCACCTGATGACCATCCACTCGCCATGCCACGACAGGAACCAATTACGAGCTTGCAGGCACGACGTCAGAACGACACATTCTTCGGGTCGGGTAAATAGCAACACACCTGAGTTGTCAGAAGGCAGAAACGCTGGCAAACTGAGGACCGCGACCCCGATGGCAGTCTTCATCGCGTGCCGAAGGTGCGGGGAGTGGGAGATACTCCTGTATCCCCGCGCCAGACGGAGCCTCAGCCGGAGCACCCACGACTGCGACCACAGCCACGCGACAACGTCCGGTATCGAAAAGAGCACCCGTCTCTTCTCTCCTTTCTCCGCACGCTCCTTCATGCCCAGGATCGAGAAGGACAGTCCGCTAGGCAAGCGGCTATTCCCTATGACGGGTTTGCTGAGGCTGTAGCCGCGCTCGAGCAGGCCCTCGGCCGTCTCCGCCAGCGTCAGGTTGGCCTCCCCTTCATTTGGCGTCTCCCACCCTGTCCCCGGCACCGCAGCCTGAATCTGCGCGGTGGCGTCCCCGGAGTCTGCAATAACGTTGCTTTGTGCGACCCCGAGCCAGGCCAGGGAGATACGCGGGTACCACAGACGCACACGCGACTCCTCGTACTGCGTGTACATCTTGTCCGCGATCTGCAGCGCGCTACGCATCTCCTGTGCCATCTACGCACGTCAGCAGCAAGTCTGAGGGCCGGCGTAATGAATGGCGCACCTGCAGGAGCGCGATCATGTTCAGGCTCCCGTCGAGCACGCGCTTTGGGTACTTGACGTTCCTGCCCTGCCCCCGCGCCTCCAGGTCCATCTCATCGAACGCGTGCCCAAGCTTCTCGCGCGCCTCGTCGCGAGCACGGACGAGCTCCTTCTCGGCCGTGTGGAGTGCATACTTGAGCGATGTCGACGCTGGCCGGCCCGCGGGTGCGCTGTACGTGCGCGTGTCCTGGTCGAACGCGGCGATGATGACGAGCTCAACCGCGCGCATCGCGCCGACGAGGGCGTGCCCGAGGACAAAGGCAGGCGCCTCGATCGCCTCGATGATCCGCTCGTACGAGGCTGGCGGTGCATGGAACGGTAGCGTGGGGCTGTTGCTGAACGAGTTACGGCGTGATGCCATGGGCGAATTCAAGCGAGATGAACCGGGCATCGTCGTCATGGGAGTAGACTTCGGGCTCACTTTTGGCCTTTGCGCTGTAGACATGCCCCACGCGAGTTCCCGTCGCAGGTGCTCCACGATCCCGATCAAAGGACGAATGGACTTTACTGTGCCACTATGTGAGACAGAGTACAAAACGTGTCAATTGGGAAGCTCACAGCTCAATCGCCCGATGCGAAGCTCGAAGGCAGCTTGCGAGTATGTTTCATTGAGCCGCACCGAACGCTGGAACAGTTCTCTCCGCAACGTCACGTATTCCTCCGGTTCGACCGCCAAGTCCTTTCCGATATGTTGCAGGCTGATTGACAAGCATTTCTGTAACATCGCAAATGTTGCCGCCATGTCCTTCTCGAAACTTGAAGACGACCACCGCAAGATCGTCATGACCGTGAGCAGAGACACTAGACTTAGGCACGCAGGCGCAATGGTGGCGTAGAGGAAGTGCCCAGAATCCTCAAGAACCCTCTGGAGATATGTCAATACGCACTTCCGACCGAGCAAGAGTCCTTCAACTGACCGATTTCACCCCAATGTTGATCGTGAGTAACCAAACGGAGGCAAAGAGGGAAATGCGCATAGAAAGGGTCAATCGCACGAGCCGACTCTTGACGAAACCCGCTAGAAAACGAGTAATCAGTATGATTCTTGAGCATGATTGAGCGGTCTCGCGGACGATAGATCTCTGCCATGAGACTCCGATGCCGTCGCGATTGCTCTTGTTGTAGGATACATCTACAGGTGTCAATCTCCCCATAGCTCATCGGATCTCTGAGCGTGGCTTTGGTCCCCAAATCATGCACCGGTGACAATCCAAGAAAGCCCCTTGATGTCCATTGTGTCACTAAGGAAAGAGCGCTGCGATGACACGAGGGATGAAATACAAATGAAACATCACAGAAGCGAAAATAGAGTTCAATTCCTCTTCGATGTACCGTCGATCTCCACCCGCGAGAGAGAATATGAGAACTCACCAAGGAAAGTGATGACCACAAGGAACACGGCACAGATGACCCTGGCACGAACAGAATCCTCGCCGGTGAGAGATGCGAGATATTTGCCGAACGTTGAGAACCCTATCCCGCATAATGCCCCAGCAATGTTCAAGGCGGTGAGTTCGAGTTGTTGCGCTAGGGACTCCTGCACGCCGAAGACGAGCGCTTGGAATGGGAGAACGAGGAATGCATAGCTACCGCCGAGGCGAGCCACGGGGCGAATGACGATGGCAAGGCAGCAGAGAAAAGTGGAGAGAAGCCGGGCGAGAGGGCGTCGTTTCAAGTACTCGCTAACGACGTAGAGAATGGTCGTGCGAGCAGAAACGAGCCAAGACATGGCAAACTTTCCGAGTGAGTGACAATGACTTCGAGCGTTCGGGGCAGCATAAGAGCGCGGCGCTTCATATTTCAATGTGACTTCAACTCGAAAGCATAGTCGTAAGTTATTTTGATGTGAATTGACACAAGCTGCGTGGTGAGACGGGTGAGGAAGGGTGAGGAACAAGTTAGGAGCGAGGGATGCGGAGGAGGAGCACCCCGAGGCGCCCGTCACTACATTTGTTATTCCCACGGTTGGAAGTAGTGATCACACGCCATAGAAACCCATTCAAAACTGCCAGTGATATATATCGCGCGAGCCCGGCCGCGAGTGCTCTGCTTGACCATCGACCGCCAACGACGCTCGGTTGTTGAAAAACACGGGGGCTTCCGTGTCAGTGAGGTAGGTGATCTGAAAGTGGGCTCGGGGCATAATGAGCTGACATGCATTTGTCGTACGTACATAGAGCTATGTGACGCGATGTACACAGCACACTGGCAGGGACTGCTGCTGGCAGTACACGCTGGCCCGACTATGGTGCTCATGTATCATAAAGTATGCTCATCTTCAACGATGCTGGTGGAGCATCCCGCGTCTGGCCGGTTATCGACGCGGCTACGGTCCGGACGCTATGCGCACACATCCAAGTCCAGCAGCCGATATTCTCCTACAGGATCGGTGAAACATAGCTATGCAACAGTGGTCGCGCCATGGTCTTATTATCCCAGGATTATCCACGGTTGTCAACGCCTCTCGCCGGGTCACATATGAGATGTTGCCCGACGTATCACTGTCATTGAGTAGTGCCTGTGTCTCGTTCAGAGTGAGTAGTATGGACACCGGTAATTAAGTACCACAGATCAACTTCCATTCCCAGGTCCAAGGGTCACTGCTATCGCAGACTTTTTTTCTGCATTCACCAGCGACTCCGTCATAATTGTTCTCTTGCTGTACTGCATTCTCCCTCTGGTAATCTATGTTTGTCCGTCACAGCCCCCCCCCCGGACGTACACGTGGTGGACCTTCACCGGGTTAGCAGAAATCTACGGTATGTGGTTGTACGACATTGCGCAGATTGAAATTTGACGATACCCACAGGCGACGTAATACATGTCTCCGTACTCGGTCGCTGGTTCATAGTGCTCAGCTCCCGGGAAGCGATCAGTGATCTCCTCAAAAAGAAGGGCGCTATTAAGTCGGACCGTCCAGCTGTTCCGATGGCAGGAGAGCTGTGCGTACCTTTACGAATGGTTCGCACGCCGTCTACTGAGCTCGGCATGAAGGGAGGTCCTGCAAGGTACCTTTCGATGGCCTCGTCCGCGTCATATCGTCATATCGCAACAAAGAAGGACGCAAGCTCATGCTAGGCTGGATGAACGTTTGGAATGCGCCTTCTTTCCATCGGCTGCTGGAAGGGAAGCACGGCTCGTGACGCTGTTGTCTGAGGACCCACAGAATGTGCGGGAACATTTGCGCTGGTTGTATCGCAGTATGCCCACCGCTAAGCTCAATATGTGACGTCTTGCTAGGCTCGTAGCCATGGTCCAAGAGGCTGTGGATGACTTCTCGAAGATGGCCATTCCTGGCGCATGGCTGACCGACAGCTTACCCATAATCTGTGAGTCCTCATCCACGTGGGTCATTGAAATGATCCACATTGTAGTATCTAGTGATGTACGTGCCGGAAGAGCGACGCAGGCGCGAGGAGAGGCCGAGCCGTCGTTTGCAGCCTGAGCGCAGCTCATTCAAGATGATCCAAACCCATCTCTGGAGGAAGAGGATTTGTACAAGAGGAAAGCAATCACATTCTATGCAGGTAAGGACGAAAGAGTTTGTTTAATGCGTCCTGACTGTCTATTGTGTTCCAGCTGGTGACGACATACTAGCGGCTCGGTACGTACCGGTCCGAGTCTATCTCCGGCGCCCGCATCGATATCATGGTATCCCCACTGCTGTCACCCCTCTCTATCTCCGCATCGCGCTGCACTTGCGGAAGCAGGGCCATGATATTGTCATTCTCAGAGGTGACATCGTCATAATCTGTCTGCAATGTCTTGTGCTCTCAGGCTTCCAAGAGTGCCTGATACCCTTTCCGAGTCTTGACTCCGAGTCGGAGGGGCCGGGTCTCTTTCTCAGTCATCGTTTTGCTCCGCTCAGAATGAAGGTGGAAGGTATGATCGTTGTCTTTGAACATGACTGAGCATTGCGTGGAGGGTGGACAGGCCCATGTACGCACTGTGTCATGCTAATAGCATCACCCGTGTAGCAGCCTTAGAAGACCTTCCCTCCCCTCTCTCAAAAGGTCTTCTTTGGGTCTGCCTACGGGAGACTAGTGTAGCAGTGAAGCCAAACACCTAGGCGCCCATGTCCTGAGGGTCGCGGGCGCTTCTGCCACCTTCCCGTCGTGTTCCAAACCTCCTCCATGTGGCTTCGTGCCACTGCCGCGCCGCGATCTCAACTGAAGCACACGTTTGGGCCTTCATCTTCAGCAACCTTCAATGCATGCCCCGCAGTGTGTTGGGGACTGATGAACGTGGTACGCAACCTGTGTTTGTACATGCACAACTTCATTAATTGACGTCTGACGACGGCAATGAAGCAGTCTCGACCTTCGCTGACTTGCCTACCGGGACTAGCCGGACGATACATCTTCCATCAGCAAAATCGTCACCTTAAACCGCTGTGGGATAAGCGTCGTCTGCTATTTAATGGCTACTTCTTTCAAGTGGCTTGATCTCCTCGAGGACCCGTCGGATGTTACAAGACACCCCCAGGCAGGTTATTTAAGTCTGGTAATTCGTCTACCGCCCCGTGCACCGTTGATCGTGCCCATGCAGAGCGTTCGTGAGTCTCATCCTCCGAGGGCTTTACGCTGCATTGGTATTCACACTTGCTTCTCGGACATCCGTAAGATAATAGAAGCCCGAAGTTGAACCTCTGCGCCGGCCCATCTATTTTGAGACTCTGCGGTTCTACTACAGCCCTCATGACCCTGACATCTTCAGGGATGTTGTAGTGCTGGCCACTCAGTGAGTCGTCTGTGCTTGATTCACCGACGTTTTTTTGGGATTCTGGTTGAGGCTGAATTGTAGACAGATATAGACTTCGGCTCCATCACGCACCGAGTTCAAATCGAGTGTCCTATATTGCGGCCGATGCAGGCCCGGACGTCGCAATTCCATGATACCTTGGGCATGCCCTCAAGATGATCTCCAATTTGCAGAGGGCAGACGTGTGGCACCTCAACGGAAATGGTTACAGGCATACCGCGTGTTGAGGCCGACTGGTGTTATATAAAGGGGTCCCTACGAGCTCATCTCTAGGCTGTTCAAGGTCACCAGTGCCCGCACTTCGACAGCCGCGACTTGCTACGATGCTCGCATCCTGCGTCCTCCTCACTGCGCTCTGCACTCTCAGCATAGGCAAGCCCGTCGAACGCAACCTTCGCTTACACGAGTCTCGCCCGACGGCTCCCACCGGATTCTCGCGTGTAGGCTCTGCCGACGCCGCCACCGTACTCAACCTGCGTCTCGGGCTTGTTAGCGACAACGTCGACAAGCTCATCGAGACCCTATACGACGTCAGCACGCCCTCCAGCGCGAACTATGGCCAGCACCTCTCGAAGTCGGAGGTAAGTGCCTCGTGGTACTATGCGAGCGTACAACCTACGAGCTCATCTCTAGGCTGTTCAAGGTCACCAGTGCCCGCACTTCGACAGCCGCGACTTGCTACGATGCTCGCATCCTGCGTCCTCCTCACTGCGCTCTGCACTCTCAGCATAGGCAAGCCCGTCGAACGCAACCTTCGCTTACACGAGTCTCGCCCGACGGCTCCCACCGGATTCTCGCGTGTAGGCTCTGCCGACGCCGCCACCGTACTCAACCTGCGTCTCGGGCTTGTTAGCGACAACGTCGACAAGCTCATCGAGACCCTATACGACGTCAGCACGCCCTCCAGCGCGAACTATGGCCAGCACCTCTCGAAGTCGGAGGTAAGTGCCTCGTGGTACTATGCGAGCGTACAGAATCATAAACTGTGCTTGTAGGCGGCAGCCTTCCTGAACCCGTCGGACGAGTCCCTCCAGGCCGTGCATGCATGGCTGGCAGACAATAACATCGACGCGACTACCATCTCCCATGGGGGTGACTGGCTCGCGATCTCACTTCCCGTCAGTCAAGCGAACGAGATGCTGGACGCCGACTTCTCTGTCTACACTCATGAGGAGTCGGGCACCCAGATCATCCGCGCACTGCAGTACTCGATCCCGGACGACTTGGTTGGTCACCTGCAGGTTGTGCACCCCGTGACGACGTTTCTCGTGTCTCCGCCCAAACCAATCATCACCAGCGCCGGAAGGATTTCTGTCCCACTGAAGCAGAAGCGCCAATCGGCTTGTGATGGAGAATACATTGATCCCGCATGTCTACAAGAGCTCTACGGTATACCAACGGCGGAAGCTACGAACCCCCAACCTCTCCTGGTGACTGGCTATCTCAATTATTACCCCAGCGAGAGCGATACGGAGGTACGTTGCTGCTCCAAGCTTCGATGACTTATGTCGCTCACCTGACCACTATTTCCATCAGAGTTTCCTGTCCACATACCGCCCTGATTACAATCCCTCCACTCTCTATTCTGTGATTGAGATATATGGTGGCGGGTATGACCCCAGCGACCCAGCACTTGAAGCGGTGCGTTCCTTGTATCTGATCAGTGACATAGTATCGCGAATCATCACACCGTATCAGGACCTAGACATACAATATACAGTAGGCCTCGCCACAGGTGTTCCCGTGACCTTCATTTCCGTTGGCGATGACGCGAACAACGATGGTGCCTTCGGCTATCTGGACACCGCTAACTACGTCTTATCCGACCAGAGCAATGCTTCCGTTGTGACAACCTCCTACGGCGGAGACGAGTCTTCTATATCATCTAATGTATTCGAGTGAGTCACTTTTGCACACCAAAAAGGTGTAAATACTGACCTGTGCGCTCACAGTAAGTTGTGCAATACCTTTGCTTCTCTTGGAACCGCCGGGATTTCGGTCCTGTTCGCGTCTGGCGACGGCGGTGTAGCGGGGTCTCGCCCCTCTGACAGCTGCACTGACTTTGTGCCCACATTCCCCTCTGGGTGTCCATAGTAAGTGTTCGCGTCCATGTGCGCTGGCCGTTGGCTGACACGAATACAGTCTGACCTCTGTCGGAGCGACTACCGGTTATGACCCTGAGACTGGGGCGTCCCTCTCCTCCGGCGGATTCTCCAACGTCTTCTCCACGCCGTCATTCCAATCGTCGGCCGTCAACGCGTACCTTTCCTGGCTAGGGGACGAATATAGCGGGCTGTTCAATTCTGAAGGCCGCGGATATCCGGACGTGTCCGCTCAAGGCATGGACGTTGCGATCGTGCTCAACGGCGAGATCGAGCCCGTGCAAGGGACGAGCTGCGCCAGTCCAATCTTTGCGAGCGTCGTCGCGCTTCTGAACGACGAGCTTGTGAGCGCAGGGCAGAGTACGCTGGGCTTTTTGAACCCGTGGCTCTACTCGAACCCGGACGCCCTGAACGACATCACGAGCGGCAATAACCCAGGATGCGGGACCGATGGTTTCTACGCTACATCAGGCTGGAGCCCGGTGAGTATTGTCCTAATCAATGTCAGCAGGCTGCTGTTTGCATCGCTGACTCACCGTCACTCCAGATCACTGGTCTGGGTACACCGAACTACGATGCATTGAAGTCTGCCGCAGGTTTGTGAACTTCAAACGAGTTCAACGCGTCGGGCGCACGGACGTGGTTGATTCATAGTACTTCGTCAACGACGCTCATCAGAAGATCTCGAAGTCTGCTCTGTAGATCGAATCCTGTTTGAATATAATATAATGTTGTGCTGTTTGTTGACGAGATTTTCACAAGACGAAGACTCAGCGCATGCCGACACAACGACGCATAAAAAATGAGCGACTGACGATGTAGAGAAATATCGAAGACAACTTCAAGGGGGCACGACTCCAAACTAAGAGAATAATACCCTATAGTACTTATGTATCACAGTAATGTTTCAAGGGCCCTACTAGCCTAGCTATGTATATATGATGATATGCGTAGTACCAATACATGACGGAAGAAACATCCTCCGAGCCTGATCCTATGGTGCTAGAGTACAATTGTGACACAACACCGATCGATTGGATGTGTTGACTTCATGCTCCGAAAGCCATAAGTACTAGCGGCCTCACCGAGTGGCCCGAGTGGCTCTTCGCCAGAGGCCGGTCGGCTCTCAAGGGCCTCGAGCTCAAGCATCAACCACATCTAACGGAATCCTGTTCAAGGGCACCAGCCACTGCCCTAGGCCTGGACTCCCTCGACGGCGCAAGACCGATTTTTTTAATTTAAAAAAATCCTTTTAGCGTCTGCGAGGGCAGAGCCCTATGTAGACGTGATTCGTACAGGGGGGGCAGTAGCTACTGGGGGGGTGCTGTCGACAAGACCGAATGTGCTGAGCTTCACCGGCGATCATGATACAGGGGTGCGTTCTTCTCGTCAATCAGAGTCCTCATGCACTGAATGCCTTGGCCATCTTGTGCTTTGCCGCAGGACGTTATCATTTTCAGATAGGCGGTATGGACCACTCACATAGAGCCCGCGTTGTTGCACTCCCCAACCGAGAGATCACTGGGAACGGTAATATTATAGTCACCATGACCTTCAAGTTCAAGTGCGCGACACGCTACCAACTAGCACTAGTAGGCCTTTTGGAACCTGACACAGGTTCATTTCGCCGTGTGGAATCCAATTCTGGGGTCCCCAGTGCCGTATAACGAATAACGAGCACAAGTTTGGAGCGAGCGAAAGGCTCGTCGGCGGCACTCGGCGCCAACATGGCCGCGGCGACTCAGAATACGTGCCACTGCCTATTATGTACTTACCGCCTCTAGATCTCAGGTTACAATGAGCTTGCAGGAAGCTCTTCTTCTTCACTTCCAGTTTCTCGATTAGCGACCTTCGATACACGCCCCTCGCTTCTGGGGACGCATCGCAAACTTTCCGGAAATATTACCAGACGCTTACAAGCGCTTATAAGTGGTATAATTTGTTCGCAAGTGCTGCAAGTGCATCTCGTATCCGCTCAGCGATTATGCGGCACTGGCAATCGCTTGGTAATTAGTACCATTAATAGGATCCATGGCATCTACTGTGATACAATCACTCATTATGGGGGTTGGCGAAGATTATAATGCTCATCATAGCTTATAACGACTGAGGGGAACACACAATTTTCGTATCCACTGTTGCTCGACATTCAATCTCCATCACACATAGGCATGATAAGGATAAGTGATTTGCATTTCATTGAAGACATTGCTGAAGTATACAAACACAGAGTGCCATGAGACCAATACATAACGAGTAATGTAGTATGAATACAGTTAGAGCCGTCCACATCGACATGGTCACGTCGTTCACTTACCTGCAGACGGCTAGCTGCACATGCGCATGGGTGTACGGCGACGCACTGCCCTACGTAGACAAAGACGTCTGGCATGGTGCCTACTGCGAGAAGACGTGCACCGCCGTACGCAACGGGCTCCCATCAGCGGGACAGTCGAGGCAGCGGCGAACAACA
>MPVS01000510.1:0-14102 GCA_001931775.1 Fomitopsis pinicola
GCTCGAGGCATTCCGTGAGTCACAGCCTTCCCCTGACATGGTCCGGTGATAGAGCCCTCTCCCGTTTAGCTTCCATTGCAATGCGCCTCGCCCCCTCGCGCGAGAACAAGACGCCGCTGCGCAGTGCACCGATCCCCGTCACAGCCAGCAAATATGTCAACGGGGAGGCGATGGTCGACGTTGGGATGGCGCTGTATGAGTCTTGGACGGGTAAGAGGACTCACAAGCAAAAGTGCGTCGCACCCATGCGCGCTCTCACCTGACGCAATTGACACAAATCACCCGCAGACGTGCGAGCAAGATGACTTCCAGTGTGCTGGGCCTCGCAGCGCTCGCCACTCTCGCCAGCGCCCCAGGACGCCCTCAGCCCGACGTACGACCCGCGTGCGCCCTGCTCTGCGCACACGCCCATCTTCTCCCACTGGCTCGAGTCACTCCGCGTGCACTCTGTCGACACACTCACGTCGCCGTGGCTGCCCAACAGCCGCCTCTCCGACGGGCTCTGGGTGTTCCCCCAGTCGCCCCATGGAATCCGCTCACACAACCTCGAACACTCGTTTCGAACGCTCGTTCAACTGGATTCTGAGGAAGGACTTCATCAGCTTAGATTCTTGTCAGGTAGACTGTAGCCCGTTCTCGCCGTTGGGCTGGTGTCCTGGGCCAATGTGGCTGACCTTGATGTTGACAATGTATAGTGTTCACGATACATTCATATGATGTGTTACTGTACAGATAGAGCTGTCACTGCGGAGGTTCCTTCTTCAAAATATATTGCATAGGGCATCTTAGTATGATGGAGAATAAGACAAGAAGGCGTGCATTAGGTTTTTGAATACAGACACGAACTCCACCGACAGTGGCCATATTCAAACCTTGGTAAAATGGTGGTACACTTGCACAAGGCTTTGCTGCAAGAAATGTGTTTCAGTATTTTGTACAATATTAGCTGCCATGTGCAAGTCAATACTTACATATTATGCCTTTTTCATGACATCCAAGGACAATATGTGCTTATGGCAGACTGAAAGGCCAAAATTGGTGGTTACATACTTGCCAAGGTAAATGGATTTTTCCTGATGTTAATACTGGCTGGCTGATAAGGACTTCGTACATCTGCATATGACTTGCTAGTTTATCATTCTCGCTGTCTCGTGCTCGTCTGTCCTACTACTAGTTACCTGGATACATTCCAAACAAGCTGAATAGTAATGGCCATAATGCAATCAGTTCCATATACGTGATCATTAAGTGTGATTACAAACCAAATATACCAAAGAATGTGTGCAGAGAACAGATAATACAATGGTGAAGTGCACGAATTCATTGTCATTATCGGGAATTCACTTTTCAAAGCAGCAGGGCATACATAATAACAGGTACTATGGAGAATACGATAATGTCCGTGATTATGGAGCATTCAGTATAATACTGTGTCATCCTCCATAATTCAGATATGGGGTTTTCCTGATGTGGAGTGACAACGTCATGCCTTGCCCAAGGCCCCAAACTTCTAATGCTTTGTCATGTATTCAACGCCCTCATGGACCCTGCCAATGGCATTGTTACCTACCGCACACCATCGCGTCGTCCTCCGCTCAGGCTCTCCATGGCCGTCCTTACAAACTCTTCAGAGTATACTGCGCACGCTTGTACGCCCTTTGCGCCCCCTCAGCCATTACTCACATGAGAGCCGTCAACGAAGCCGTACCGAGGCACCTGCCACAACGCTCGACCATTCGGACCGCCTTGAAATGTTCCTTCTACGTCGGCTACCATGACCTTCCCTGCGCCTGATTCTACTATCGTTTTTGGATACACATCAACGATAATGTACTTCTGGAAAATGCGGGAGGGAAGGGTATGCGCTGGCCCGAGCCATGCGGGCGACGTACTAGTCCTCGCACTGGCAGTGCATCGTGTGCACGGGCATTTGGACCTTGGGTGAGCACTACTATCCATGGTCCTTAAATCAGTACAAGGATGTCATGCCCCCTCGACTCGATACGACCCACGCCTGGATGAATGCTGCTTGCTCTTCTATCTTGTCTTCTGCGTGACGTACTGTCTAAGGTCTTTCCTTCCGTACCTCCATACATCACGGTACTTGCCGCAGACGAGTCGGATTCCCTCTCGACCTGAGACGTTATTGTTGCTTTGGCTGTAACACCCGCGCATACGTGTCTTCCTTTGTTCCGTTCACGGCTCGCCATTCATCCTGCTAACCCATACCCACCCTCGGAACTCACTGACCTCTTCGAAAGCCTTCAATCACAAATGTCGTTTTCTCCCGTTGTTGCACTCTGATCCTTCGCCATTCGCGCCTCTTGCATCACCTCTGTATGTCTGGATCCACCCACTCACTCATTGCTGCACAAAGTACGAACATAACGCGCTCTCGTCGAATCCGCGCGTGAACGCCATGCTCAGTATACTCCATTTTGACGCCATATTGGGTGTAGAAGGCGATGCATAAGTATCACCATGTGAATTGTGCAATGTTGGTTCGACCATCGTATTTGAATGCATGAATCCTGACTTGGGACGGTTTCGGAGAGAGGATCTAGGCGTAGGGGAGGGTGTGAGTCGACGTCGAGAGGACAGGCTCAACCTCAACGGACGTCTAGGGAGATCCGGGAGAGGCCTAATGAGGTTTATAGTGAGATTCACCGTGACGGGCTGCCGTGTTGGGAGCCTGAGGCTCGTACCTTCCAATGCCAGGACTTCCAACTCGGGAAGTAATGGAGAAGAAGCTTTGAGGAGGCTCGGCAATGTGCGGCTCCGACCAGGTGTCGCTCCGCCTTCCTGGTCTGATATACATTACAGATGGGAACCCTGTTGTATGAGGCATGTGACGTACCGTGATAGTTGACGAACATCACACATAGTCGCGAAGTAAGGGAGGACCTGCCATTCAGCTAGGCGAGCAATGTCGGGCACTGCTTCCTGTCCGTAGATCGGCTGTAGGACGCCGACAACGAAGTCCCCGCATACCTGCTTGTTCTTCAGGTGTACCTTCATAGAGTCCGCGCGCCCGTAGGTCCCGTTGCAGCCGGGTCATGGGCAACGGTATCGCAACCGCTTGTGTCCCGGTGTGCGCCCGTCGTGAAACGCGAGATTCCCTATGCTTCCCGGCTCGAAACGCGCACTGCAGCCAGGGACGTCGCAAGGCTGCGAGCGACGGTAGTAAAGGTACTGCGTGTGTTCCGCCGGGGCATCGGCCAACCAAAGGCCTGGGGGGCGCTGCTGCCGACAGGATGCGACACCACCTGCGGTCGGCGGGGCCTATCCCACAGGGGAGTTGAGTACAGAAAGGACGAGCTCAGGATAAAAGGGAAACTCACATTGTCAGAGTCGATCTCCAGGTTTTGGAATGCGGCTGCTGGTTGTTCAAGCTCAGCGAAAAAGGGTGTCTTCACGTCTAGGATTTGCTCAAAAGGATTCTCCGATGCCGGACAGCAACCATTGGGAAAATATAATGCTATACCAGGTGTGAAGGCATCTCTCGCTTTCCATGGGAACGTCGACTCGGCACAGGTAGTGATGAATGAGTAGCGCATTGGAGAATATCGATATGTCAATGCCGGGCGACGGAGCATATAGATCTCGTTGCGTAGGCGTTTGGATGTGAAGGCGAGGTGAGGTTGCTGTTGTTGCGATACTCTGAGCTGAGGCCTCCTCGATGGGTGCAGCCCTTTTATACCTCATACGGTGACACAAACGGCGTCCTGACGTCGTCCTGACTAAGAGCGATGAGTCAGCGAGCGGCAGGGGACAATCGAGAAACGATAGTGAATGCAAGGACGACATACGTGGCTCATGGGTCATAGCAGAATGCAGACCAAATACAGCGAGCGATGCGAGAGAAAGAATGCCTGACACGATGGGAGTTGCATTGAGAAGGGCCTGCTCCGAGTCTGCGGACTGACACTGCCGCTCAGCGCTGGCTTAGTTCACAACGGATGGTCCAGTAGCGAGCAATGTCCTACCACCGTGCTAAAGCTACCTTCGGCACTCGTAATTCTATTCATCTTTATCGAGCAGAAGCATCGCCGGAGTGCCCCATGACGCACAGCTGAACTGCACTATCCAAACGAGGCTTCCGCTTGCGTCGCCCTCCTCGATTGTCCACTGGGACGGAAGCGGCCTCTATTAAGTACAACTGTCAGGTTGATCCTCGTAACCTGACTCAGATGAGAGCCCTTCTCGCGTTGGATAGTCTGGATGGCGCCGTCCCGACCGGGGGGAGTCCGCTGGCTCGCAAGTGGACCCGGGCCTCTATGTGCTCCTTCGGCGGCGGAATAGCGTAGCTTGTTAATGAGGCCGCTTCATTGGAGAGTCGATGGAGTCGATACAGATGGTGGCCGTCGCCGCCGTATCTGGGTGCACTGGGTGCAGTAGGCGCTCGTCGCCGAGCGATGATACTAATAGCCATGCATTGGCCATACCTGCGGGTCGCCTGTTGGATGACGGTAAATGCTTCGCATTACTGTCCGTGGCGGTAGTCATTTGATGAGTGGCGGAGACCCCGGACAAGTCGCTAGTGACGACCTCCCGGGGGCCCAGCGTAGGCGACTCGCGTGATCAGGCCAGGACCTTGGTTGAATTTGACACTCACGTTCGTAAGTGGCCTCCGAGGCAGTGATGCGAGCGTGGCAAAAGGCTTCGCCGTATACCTATGTTCTTGAGTCAACCGAGTCTGGCGAAAGCGCACCTTGAGTTCCACTCACACTCAGCAGAAGTCACATATGCCCTTTCGGCGACTAGTTTGCGGTGTGTTCGGTATAACCTCCTATCGCCATGTGTACCGGCTTCATCCATGTGGGAGGCGAGCAGGAGACTGCAAGCCTCAAGAAGAAGTTTAGAGGGGGACGCGGTCTGTGCGCAGAGGGAGCAGTCATGGCGTTGTGTTGAGGTGAGCGGAATAGTCTAGTATCGATACTATGTTGGGCCTCACCTTCGTAGTAGCATCCATGCTACGTCACGTACAGTAGTTGCGCCTCTAGGGCTCAGAGCGCTTTGCTTGTGGGTCGCTTGCGAGGCTCTGACGGCCGCAGGGCTGCCTGTGAGCCCTTGTCATGCGTTGTACCGCGATAGTAAAAAGATATTTGACCACCACTTTTGTTCTGCGAACATCCATTTCATC
This sequence comes from Fomitopsis pinicola, assembly GCA_001931775.1. Taxonomy (NCBI): domain Eukaryota; kingdom Fungi; phylum Basidiomycota; class Agaricomycetes; order Polyporales; family Fomitopsidaceae; genus Fomitopsis; species Fomitopsis pinicola. The sequence goes on from MPVS01000510.1 coordinate 5,144, forward strand.
CACTTCGCTTTACATCCTATGCATACGTGGCTGCACGCCCTGTAGTGCACTTTCGTGGTGGCCGAGTTTTCCCTAGGCCATCCGAGCTGATTAGCATCCCTTCTGGTGCGTGACGTGGACATGTTATAGTCCTAGTCACTCACCGCGTGTATCCGTATACCTCTCTGTATTGATATTTTCTACCGTGAACTTTTGTAACTGAGATCAGATGGTTACAAAGACGAATTCATAATGCGGTCGGTGCGGTTGTATGAAAGAGCGCCACTTGCCATACTGGGTTGCTAGCGCTATATCCCGTGACCGGGTGCCACGCGTTGCGACGTGGCGTGGGTGGCGTTGGGCGGAAATGAGCGTTCCATCGGCCAGAAGTCCAGCTGTCTGAGTGTCTCTCCCTCGCTCTCTCCCTGCCACTCAATGCCGCCGAGCCGTCAACTTCCGAGGCTTCGCCATGCATTCATATGCCCGCCCTCCTGCTGAATGCGCCCCCGCTCGCTGCCCCCGCTCCTTCCTGCTTGCCCCGCGACCCACCTGGCCATGGCTGTCTTCGCCGACGCTCCTGAGTACTCGGCTCGCGTTCGTACTGCTTTCGAGCTGCCGCCTCCCGAGCTCACGATCAAGGCCGTCCATGCTGCTGTGCCGAAGCACCTCTTTCAGCGCTCGACCTCCAAATGCCTCTTCTATGTTGGTCGCCATATTATTCTCAGCGTCTGCTTCTATCTATTTGCGACGTATATACACGATCTTGTTGGCCCTGCTCTGGACATGGTAGGAATGCAAAGAGGAGGGAGAGCCGAGTATGCGACGGAATGGGCGATGTGGGTGACGTATTGGTTCTGGCAGAGCGTGGCGTTCATGGGGACCTGGACCCTCGGTGCGTACTCGTATCTGTTTTTCTGATGGAAAACCACACTTTGTACTCCAATGGATAGATGTATGCGGGTTGCGACACGTTATCCTACTTTTCGTATCTCGCAATCTGCGCCGGATCCCCTGCTGTATTCTTCGTAACATCCGCACGACACCCCGCACATACAACCGGAATGATTATCTATCATGTCTTGTTACTTCTGTGACCATGCCACCCACTGTTAACCTACCCCTTCTCCGTACGACCATGAATTGAAACTCGGCTAACCTTCTGATTATGCATAGGCCATGAGGTACGCGACCGTCTTTGCGCAATCCAATCTATTGACCTTTCCCACTGTTGCTCTTCCATGCAGTGCGGTCACGATGCGCTCTCGCCGAACCCACGCGTAAATGCCGTGCTGGGCATGGCGCTGCACACCTTCATACTGACGCCATTCTGGGCATGGAGGGCCACGCACCGGTCGCACCATGTAAGTCCTCTCCTCGGTTCTGACAGTTGCTGGATAAGCGCAATTGGAGGGAACTGGATGTCGTGGAGGCCTTGCGAGGGCGGCTTCGTTTTCTCTATGACATGCGCTTGAGTGGTGCCTCTGCGTAGGCTAATCTCGCTGCCTTGCGTGATCTCCGCACCTCTACAGTTATTTATGCGTCGAAGGGCTGGCGCTGACAAACATCGGTATACTGCACAGAAAGGCACGAATAATCTGGATCGCGACGAGACGTACCACCCACAGACGAGGGAAGAGTACGGGCTCCCTGCTGAAGGTGCGCGTCGCTCACTCCCATCATCTATGACGCCTTTGTCTGCCTTGTTGCGTCTTTTTCCACACCCTCCATTCTCTCTCTATGTCTACGAAACGTCTTGGAGAGGAGGAATCTAAGTGCTGACGCAAGATGTCACGGCAGATAAAGCGACCACGCTAGACTACCGCGAGATGGTCGAGGAAACGCCACTGTACACCCTACGCAAGATGGTTCTCAGACAATTTCTGTGTGCCGCATGCTTACCCTCTCCTTGCGTTCCTCTGACGTTCCCTCTGTGCAGCGGTTTCCAGCTTTATTTGATGTAAGTGTGCTTACGTGCGGACATATGGCCCTCCTGACAGCAGACGGGGCAAGTCACAACCGGAAGGGGAACCCGAAGTACCCATCGGGAACGAGCGTGAGTGTGTGTTAATGAGTATGATACTGGGTGGCTGAGAGGAAGAGCAGCATTACAAGCCAGGATCGAAGCTGTTTCGGGACGAGGAACGTGAGTGTCCAGCACTGCGTGTGGGCAAGAGGCGCTTACGTGCACACATTCGTTGTTCCCCTCGGTTTGGCTGACTATATGCGCGCGATAGGACACCTGATCGTCGTCTCCGACGTGCTTATCTTCTGTATGCTCGCCCTCCTCGGCTGCTGGGCGTACAACTCGGGCGCAGGGAGGGTGTGGCGGCTTTACTTCGTGCCGTGGCTGGTGCGTCTGCGCGTGACGCATCGATTCAGGGCGACTACAGTACATACACTGACTGTCCTTGACGTTGTTAGTGGGCGCACAATTGGTGAGTGTGCCGTTAGAGGAGAGCCCGACCACTGCGCTGATGGGAGCAGGATCGTCACGGTGACGTACCTCCAGCACTCGGACCCGACGATCCCCTACTACAGGGTGCGTTTCACCCTGTTTTCTGCTTGCACACTCACTAGAGAGGTGACGTGGTATACAGGGTCAGTGGACGTTCCTCCGCGGCGCGCTCGCGACCGTGGACCGGCCTGTGTTTGGCTGGGTCGGGCGGTTCTTCTGGCATGGCGTGCGTCCCTCTTCCCTGCCTTCCATCTCCGTGGATCTCACTTTCAGTCGTGATCGTGGCTGCGTAGATTGCGCACGACCATGTGGCGCACCACTTCTTCGTGGGGGTGCCCTTCTGTGAGTCGTCCGCTTGCAAGTTGCAAGTGTCATTCGCGCTGACTCATCACGGTGGTGGCGGTAGACAACCTCCCCGAGGTGACGGAGGCGATAAAGCCCGTCCTCGGGGCACACTACTGCTACGACTCTACGGTGCGTGCTGCTTTGCCCTGATCACCCGTGTGCGAGTTGAGCTGACGGTGGCCCATAGCCGACGGTGTGGGCGCTGTGGCGGAGCTTCACGCGGTGCAAGTTCGTGGAGAGCGTGGGGGACGTGGTGTTCTTCAAGGATATGCGCGGAGAGGCGGCAAGGAAGCTTATTGATTCTGTCGACGTGAATGGCCCCGATGGAGAGGACGGCGGGAAGAATGATGGAGGAAGTGGGGAGGGACAAGGTGAGGCCGTTGGCGGGCAGGATGAGAAGGAGGATGTGATGGCGGATTGATGGAGCGTGGGTGGTTCGTGGTTCACGATTTTGCTAGATCTATGGTTGTTGTATATGCTCACTTGTAACACTCTGTTTGCTCGTATAGATGGCTACGAGACAGGTAGCTCGGCCTACTGGTTTTCTCCGCTTGATACGTCTAGTCCCGGTCAGGGTTCGCCCGCTGGAATACCGCTGCTGTGCCGCAGGGGGAGACTAGACTCAACTTCAACCCCATGCGCCCTCCATGGTCTGATTCCGCACGGATAACCTCACTGTCGAGCCCAGAACTTGGCGATACGTGCATCTCTATTGTGAATGTTCTCTATAGCTGATGTATGAGGATCATGTATGTGTGTGCAAGGTCTAGGTGCCTCGTCGAAAGGACGATCTCAACAATACGCACCCAACGTTTATCGAATCTTTGGACTCGTTGCTGCGAGTCCATGTGAGTAGTTGTGTCATTATACACAAGGGTACGTTGACGTCGATGCAGAGCAGTGCCAAACCTTGCTACATGATACTAGACTGGGACTCGAGATGGGGACTTGCTGCGAGGGCTTCGAGGCGATGTTTTAGGACATGAGACAACCGGGAAAGATACACACGCAGCACTGGTCAGTAAGTTGGGTTTGTGTATGGCACATAACTGTTGGAAGGGTCGTTCTGAAGTCTCGTTGACAGTCATGGCATATAAGTCTAGTACCCATGCGCAACTCGTATCACTGCAGCTGCTCGCCGCCGCGGCCATCCACTCCTGCCCGACAATTCAACGGCGTCACTGTTCGTCTGCATGATCTGGGCGTTGAATGGACCACTGCCTGGATATCGGTACCTGAAGTAGCTTCTACTTGTGTAGCTTCGACGCACTGATGTCCGCACCCTGGGTTACACATTGTGAACCAGTGGCGGACGAAAATGAAACACTGAGAGGACTCCCTTGCGCCCCGCTCGTCAAGCTATCAATCAATGTCAGCCGTGTCCAGAGAATCAACACGCTTCTAGCTGAGTCGCCACGCTGCTATAGTATATTACCTTGGCTACAAATTGTCACTGGCTTGCCAACCAAAATGTCATATGTTCCGTTGGAAGGGCGGCAGTGGAGTCTAAGTCCACGTTTGTACGACCTGATGGGAGTCCGCTGGCGTAGTCTGCTGTCTCATAGAAGACTCGGTCAAGGATCGTACACTGAGCATGACACAGAGTCACTGCAAACCATACCAACCATTGAGCAGAGAAACCCCGAAGTAACAACCGTTACTACTCTACGATACACCGAGACACGGAATCCAGAACATAAACAATTACACAAACGCTATGCACACTTCTACTTCTTCCCCGACCTCGTCGTCTTCCGCCCTCGCGGCTGGCTTAGCGTCCTCTGCCGTTTCGACGACTGCCCATCCAACCCTCCCTCCCCATCTTCAGCCTCATCTCTTGCCGCACGACGACGTTTCCCCACGCTGCTATCCCTCGTTCCTGCCTCCCGCTGTAGCGACGCCGCCTTCGTCTGCGAACGGGTCATCCGCGGCTGCACAGACTCCGACGTCGAGTCCAGACGGCTCGACGAACGCAGGTTGTAGCGGTGGCCCGGTTGTGCATCCACCCCGTCGACGTTGCTGGCTGGCCACGTCTCGGCCACCTGGCGAGTGGCACGCGCCCGGGTCCTTGCTGGCGCACGCTTCGTCCTCGATGGTGACTTACCCCGACGGGTCGGTCGACTGGGACCAGCGGCGCCTTCCTGAGCGTCCTCCCTGTCGTCCGTGAGTGGGGGTTGGTCAGGTTCTGCGCTGGCATTCGGTACCGGGTCGACGTCCAACGGGGCTGACTCCTGTGGAGCATCCGACGCGGGACGGCTTGGCTGGCCTGCAGGAGCTACGGCACTGTCCGAGGCATCTTCGCGGGCATCTGAGTGCGTAGGCGGGTCGCGCACAGTAGCGTCCGGTATCGGAGGAACGTCCAGCAGGGCCAGCCCAGGGGGTGCGTCGGGGGCGTTCGGACGGTCATCCTCAGCGTCTGACAGAACGTCGTCGTTGTCGTCGCTGAAGTCCATCATAACCAGACTCTCGTCGTCGATCTCCGAGTTATCCGCGGTTCCCGGCAGCAGAGGTCGGCCGTCAGCATCGACGGGCGCATGCGCGGCTCTAGGTTGGGCACTCTGTCCGTTGGCCTGCGCTTGTTCCCCATACGTCTTGTGGCTCAAATCTCCCCGCGACTTCACCGTGTTCATGGCATCCCTCATCTGCGCTGTATGCAGCGCATTCCCGGGGAGCTTCCTTGGCCGTGGTCCGTCGTTAGCCGTCGGCCAGTCCATGTTTAACGCCCTGTTGAAGATGTCGAGTACGGCGCGGTGGGTCATGCGGGGACCTGCTAGGGGCGCAGTGCCGTCGGTGAAGTTGCGCTTGCATAGGGCGTAGAATTCCTTCAGTATGTATGTCAACCCAGCGTTGTTCTTGATGCTAACGGGAGGGCCGTAATTGAGAAAGTCTCTTTTGAGGCTCTTACAAGTGTCAAGTCCATCGCCAGCATTTCCGAAGATGACAACCTGTGCGCGTTCTCCTAACTTGTGCTCGTAGTCGGTGTGGCGGAGGACAATGAAGAGCAGAAGCCAGAAGAACGACTCTAGGTCATGTCGAGCTTCGTGAGTCATCTTCCCCTCGAGCACGTCTACAGACATGAACAGTGGCGTTCCCTGATAACACGATCAGAGGACATGCAACGATCCAGCCGAAGTCACTCACGGTTCGTTCTTTGCTATCGTTGAGAGGGTCCGAGTCGCCCGGTTCACTTGGTTCGTGGCCGTGTTCAACACAATATCTGAACCACGTCGCGAGGTCGGCAACCCAGTTTCGCTTTGCCAGGAAGCGTAACCAGCTGAAGCTGAAGTCGAAGTCGTGGATGAACCCCTTGAATGGCGACCCGGGGTCTCGGCAGATCATCACGTTCCCTTCGCTGACATCGCGGTGGACAACGCCCTTCACATAGGCTAGGCTATGTCCTGGAGGCCGAGTTAGCGAAACAGCATCGCGATGAGCAGATTAAACGTACCCTCGATGGCATCACGGAATGCAGTCGCTAGCTCTTTCGTGTCCCGGAACTCCGACAAGGGTGTGCCGACCGACTTCAGCACCATCCGCACATGGCTTCGCTCGTAAAGGTGCACCTGCTCGAGCATTTTCTCGCGCGGCAGCGTCATATCTCTGTTGTGTCCAGCAGAGACCGTGCGATGACCGGCGAGGATGTCCTGCGCCAGGCGCTCCTCCTCCTTCGCCGACAAAGCAGGTACCTCTGTACCTGTGTGCGACACGATCCGACGGCCCTTACCCGCGTCCTTGTCCTTGGCTGCTTCTATTTTCTCTGCTTCTTCTCGTTCTGCGTTCGTTTCGCCCCCGTAGTCTCGCCCCCACACGTACTTGGCGACCCCGTAGACCGTCCCCTTCGTCTCCTTGTCGCGCAGCATCTCGTAGAAGCCCGCCTCGTCCAGGCGTCCTAGCTGTCGCCACGTATCCTTGATAATGTACCGTTCCTCGCTCGTGCTCTTCCGCTTCGCGTCTAGCTTGAACGCTTCCCAGATCATCGCCGAGCGGGAGAAAAGCCGCGAACTGAAGGATATGAGCTTGTACGCGAGGTACGTCGTCTCCTTCCCGTCGTCGTCTGTCACCACAAACTTCCGCACTGCCTTCCGCGTCTCCGGCGTGTGCTTCCACTCAGGATCACACGTTTTCGCAAGCCTCTCCGCGAGCTGGCGATCTTTCGCCGTTCCGAGCGACACGGTCGGATCCTGGCCAACGATGGTGCAGCCGTTGACGGCGGGGTGGAAGAGCCGCCAGAGGAACTTGTGCAGGATCTCCGGCCTCTCCGTGTACTCGAACGCGGGCGAGCAGATAGCGCCGGCGTGGTCAAAGCGAAAGATGCGAGCCTTGCGGCCATAGATTCCGACGACGAAGCAGTACAGCCGGCCCTGCGCGAGCATGATGTTCCGCGCGCTCTTCGCGAGCTGGATGAGCGTCTCCCAGTTCGTCTGCGTTTCCGTCAGCATCGGGTCCTGTTGCTGCGACGCTTTCAGCTCGAACACGAGCGCAACGTGCCGCCAACGGTACAGCGGTGCAACAAGACGTAGTGAGGGGATAGTGGCGATCACGTCGGGCTTTGTCGGGTGCTGGTCCTTCGCATGGAGCTCGAAGGGGAACTTCATCTCTGTGTGGTCGTAGTTGTGGAACTTGGGTCGGATCTTCCCGGGGAACTTCTTCACTAGACGCGTCAGCGCCCTCACCTGCATTCCGCGTCAGATAAGTATCTCATCCGTTGAGCGTGCTGATATCCCATGCACTCACAAAGGGGCCGTACATCATCCTCTCGGCGCCGCCCTCGCCGATGTTGCTGAACAACCTGCCGACCGGCGGGCATGCGGGAAGGGAAACGCTTTCGTCAGACGGTACGAAGAAATTGAGGTAGTCGTCGATGTTCATCGTCGAGGGGACCTCCTTGATCTTCTTCCAAATTTCTATCGACCAGAGTGCCAAGTTGGTTGGATTGTTGCGCTGGGCCGCTGCACCGTCCGTAACGTTGTGGTTCTGTCGCATCTGATAAGGTGTAGCTTTGTCGGACATCGCGTCGTTGGCGTTGGGAGTGTGTGCGTGTGCGTTGGCGTTGGCGGTAAGGTCACCTTCGACGAGTGGATGGTGGGGGCGAGAGTAGGGAGATGGAAGGCGAGGGGCCGAGCGACCCGCCTTTGCGCGAACACGAGGCATGTTTGAATCGGAGTTTGTGTTTATCGCTGGGCTACCGATAGAACAGACTGAAATTCCAGTGTCAAATCCTTCGCTAGCCAGCCATAATCAGCCGCACTTACGGTCAAAAGCGCGTGATAACAGCGCACAGCAGCGTATGGTGGCACTGATTACGTGTCTTTTAGGACAATCTGCGTCAAAGTGGCGAGTGTCGTTGTCCTGCCCCGTCGAATCAAGAGGCAAGTTGAAGTGGCGGAGACGAGCGCCCGCCACCGATGCATCAAAGTTTCCGAGAACGGACAGAATTCCCACGAGCCACAATGTAGCCGAGTCCTTTTGCTCCCCGGATTTGGCAGTCCCCTTGTTCACGCTTAGTATGTCAGCTTCGCCGCGATCAATGTAACACATGGTCGACATCAGGGAAAACAGATTTCCGAGCGATCTGACTCGACGGTGGCACCTACAACAGGCTAGCCTTTGGAAGGTATTCTACAGCAGCTTGATGTGGGGGCAGTCATACCGTGGCGATCACAGTAAACGAGTCAGCGTGCCATGCCTGAGATACATTGTAACTCCAAGCTTCATTTATCGATCTACGCAAATTCACAGTCGAAGGGCACGCCCAGGATGTGGAACCTCAGCAGAGTACTACGCCAGCCTGTGTAGCCTGAGTGCAGTTCCAACGCTTGGCATGCAATCGATGTGGGATAGAGTAGCACGCGGTGCATGCTTCTCCACTTGATGAGATTGTGGCGATGGTCTCTGTCGGAACAAGGGGAGGACCTGGAAGAACGGACAACGCGAGAAGCCACGTTACTGAGCGTGGGACATTGCACCGACTTGCGGCATGTTTGATGTGGCGCTATTGGCGCTTACCTGATGGTTCAACTCTGCCGGTGAAGAGAAAGACACCTATCTGGACGCAACGCGATGCAAGCGGGACAGAGTCTAATCAAGAGAAACTGAGTAGTAGCTGTGAGCGAGTCGTAATCAGGCGCGAGGCGAGAATCAGAGCTAACGGGCAAAAGGATACCAGTAGTAACCATATGT
>MPVS01000511.1:0-13728 GCA_001931775.1 Fomitopsis pinicola
CCGGTTGACGAATGGCGCACTGTCCTGACATCGTGTGCATTGGTCTCGCACGCGTGGTACCTCCGTACCAAGTTCCACCTCCAGCGGCACGTCTCTCTGGCCTCAAGCAAACAAGTCCGTATACTTTCTGCACGCCTCCGTTCTCAGGTCGACTCTCGCGAGATGGCTCGACAGGTGACCATCTTCGGGCTCAGTCCGAAACGGGCCGCACAGAAGGCAAGTCGTGGCTCGGCACCCCACCTCGGTACTTTCGCAGCGATGCTCCCCGGCCTCCTACCGAGGCTAGAACGGCTCACTCTTGCGCATATCAGATGGCGCGTCGGTCTTGTCCAGCCAAAGCATCTCGCTCTCCTCGCCGCATTCCGCATCGTCACTTGCCTCGAGCTCCGGAGCATCGAGTTCCAGTCTGTCTCGCAGTTCGCCCATGTCCTCGGTGCATTGCCCAGTGTGCGGATGTTCGTGTGCTGCGACGTTGTCTGCCTGCGGGAGGAGGAGTTGCAGTCGTCACTCAACGCAGTTCGCTGTGCGGGTCTGCGTGAAGTAGTTATCGCATCTACAGACTTCCCGATTGCGGCGTTCTTCGCCGATCTCGAGGCGATACCCGCGGTAGAATGCCTGACCATCACATTCGACATTTCTGATGTGACAGAAGGCAAGGACTGGCCGTTCCAACGGCTGCTCGAAGCCTACCACTCGTCCCTATGCGAGCTTAGGCTGATAGTCACGCATGATACGTACGTTGATGCGGGTGAGCAGTTATTCATGGCTGTAGTGCGCATACACATCTGACCGACACACACGTCTTTGTAGGCCTACGCGCCGACCTCCGTAACCACTCCGAGCTGAGAAGCATTATGATTGGGCATGTCTCCAGTCCCCAGTCGTGCGATTTCTCTTGGGTCCCTTCGATGCTCTCCACAGTCACGTCCAGTGCCGTCTCCTCCGTGCATATTTCGTTCCGGGTCTCCAACACCGCGAAGCCTGGAAGTATGTCGCTCTACCTCCAGCGTCTAGCCGATAATGGTGCCCTCCGGAGGCTCGACGACGTCCTGTCGAGTACTGACACATTCAAAAATATCCCACCCCGAGGGCTGAACATTGAGCTCATGGTCATGGCGACTCAGCGCGATGCGTTGAACGACGCGTGGCGAGCTGGGGAAGGAGGATGGGAGCGCTTTGTGACGGAGAAGATGTCATGGTGTCGCGTGCGCGGCCTTCTCAGATGTACTCAGTACGTGCACTCCTCTCATCCCGCCATTGTATCAGATGAGACTCAACTGCGCTCGATGGCAGGACTATCGTCTCTGCGCGATGTAACTTCTTCCCGTTTTATTCATGGCAATGAACCGTGACATGTATAGCGGGGCCGCCTGTGCCCCGCACACATTACCATTTAATTGGTTCATAATGATTCAATAATTCTGATCGCACGGCAAGACACGATCCTCGGACGCACACCGCTCATGTGGTGCAACTGCTTTGGCTATGAATCGCAACATGCGGCCCCTTTTGGGGGCCTTTTGCTCCCTGTAGACGACACCAAGACGACGCCTTGGAACGCCTCTTGTGTCTTGTCTTCTCTCCTCCTCAGCTGCGTCTCTGCTGTCCTTGTCTCTCCCCTCCTAGCCCCTACTCTCGCTGCCCTCGCCCGTCCGCCGCCGTCCCCTCCATCGCGACCTGCATACAGCCGTGTTCGCGTCTCTCAGGGCTACGTGGAGACACCAACATCACCCGAAACGGCTGCGTAATGCACTGGTCACTCGCGTCCGAGTACCAATTGGACCTCATGGGCCCTTGTGCCTGTCATTTGTGCCCTGCGGTGAGTTGTCTCTCGTCCCTCGCCGCGCGTGCATGCTTAGTATGTCGATCTTCGTAGGTCCCGAGGGCTGGCGACCATCTGTTCGACCTACACAACAACGGGTACCTTCGTCAACGCGCACGCCTGAAGACAAGTTCGAGCTAGTATTCGAGCAGGTTACACGGGGAGATGTTCCGTACAGCACCAGCAATAGGCGGCCGCGCGGAAACGGCAGCCAGGCATGGCGGCGAACTACTTCGTCGTCACGGCGTCGCCTATGCGCCCAGACACCATACACACATGTCCTGCACGGTCATCCCTCCACGCGTCCATCGTGTCCATCGCCGCGCAATGTCAACAACGGAATGGTCAGTGTTGAACTGACGCGCGGTGTCGCAGTCCACGCTGTTCACGCTTGCAAACAGATTCATCGTGACAAAGACTAGCGGCCGTCGGTCGAACTCGATGAGCGACCCTGTGGGCGGGGCATTGGACAGCAGTGATCGCGACGACGCAAACCGCAACACTCACCATGCCAGTCCGACTCGGCACCACGTCTTGCACGGCACCTTCCTGCAGCACGCAGATCCAGTCGACGGCACCATGCGGCATGAGAGGGACGGTGTCGGAGCTTCACTGGCGTCGTCAACAGACGGGCAGTGCTTGTACGGGGCGGTGTGGGACGTGATGTGGGGTGCGGTCTTGACGGTGCGTGGTGGATTCTCTCTGTGCAGAGAACTGAGTCTATCGCGGCGCGGGTTACAGGGAAGGCCACGTACCTCAAGCGATCTGTGAGACACGTGCGGGACCGCCGGTAGACGACACATGGTGCTCACCCGGCATGGTCGTGGTGCGCGGGTGCTGCAGTATGTCCCGCTCGCCACGTCAGACGGCGGCGCAATCAGCCTCCCACTGCGGAGTCAAGCGAAGACTCACACGGCTTCAACGTACAGCGCGGCGCAGGACGGAGACGAGAGGGGACGGCGGGATGAGCCCTGCTATCGCTCCTCCCCGGCCCACGTCTTTTATCCCGCCCCTCGTGGTCAGACACGCAACACTGCCAATGCATCGCGCGGTGCCACGCAAGGGCTGCTGCCGAGCCGCGCTGATGGAGTCCCTGGCAGCGCGGCCCTTGACCGGCCGCGGACAACAGGCGTGGCGGGCGGATGCTGACAGGCGNGATGCTGACAGGCGAGACCCTGCACGGAGGTATTGCGGGGAGCGCGTGTCGGGGAGTTCGCCGGTATCAGGGTGCTGGTCGTCTCTCGCTTGGGATGACAATATCCCGGTCGGCGTGCCACCGTTCTGGGGTCCTCGAGCTAGGCACTCAAGGCACTCTTCTTTTGCAATTCTCGGATGGTTGGCGGCTGTGGGACGTGGTGTGGGATGGTCTCTCGCATTACGCACGGCAGTCGTTGTATCTACGTACAAGATCTATCCAATATACGGGTTCTATCCTTCTGACGGATGCGGCTTGAACCTCGGCACCCGTTCGATGTATCCGTCGTAAGCCCTCACGAAATGGGTGGTACCTGACCACAAAGGGTGTAGCTCGCACCCGACGTTGAACCGGCACTTTGATCCCAGTTGTGTCTGGTGAATCTTTACCGTCTCAGTTCAATAGTGTATGCGGTTTCTTTGGCTGCCAATCGCGCGTACCTGTCTGAGGCTGTCTCGCCGAACACGGTGTCAAGAGTCTGATCCACGGGACAAGTCTCCCAAGCGATGCTCGGACACAGTCTTTGTCTGCGGTCCTGTGGACTCATCTGTATTAGCAGCGCTCCAAGAGAGCGTTGTCGCTGGCATCCGCAAAGGGAGGAGTGTTCCGAGCGGCGATGCCCAGAGACAGTTTCCTCTGAGTCGTACTTGCTTCGTGTGTAGCGCGATGTTTCTCCACGGCGCCTCGATTGTACGTCAGTGGGCTATGCGAACGTCGCCCATGGGAGTACGTCCGGTTGCCATGCACCGGCTCGACTGTCCCGATTGGCAGGAGATGCGCGTGCAGTGCTGCTACCCGAGAGTTAAACACAGTTCTACGCGTACGAGTGAAACTTACTGATCTCTAGCTTCTCAACACCGAAGGTGCGTGTTCTTCTCCTCGAGCCGAGCTAGACACACCGCCAATGACGCGTGGTAAAACCAAAATAGATCGCAAATACTCACTGTACACTGCGACGGGAACGGGAGGAGTGTTCCGCGGAGTGGTGCTCAAACACTGCTTGCCCGTGTTTCGAGATCGTGGCCTCGTCGAGCCGAGCTAGGCATAACCACCCAATGACATGTGTGTTAACTCACCACATAACACAACGGGGGCAGGAGGAGTGAGCTGCAGAGCGGTGTTCAGACACTGCTTCTCCGTGTTTCGAGATGTTGGCCGTGAGTATCGGGGCGAACTCTTCTCCTCGAGCCGAGCTAGGCACAAACATCCACTGACTGTCATGTGTGGTCACTGGAATAGATCACAGAAACTCACCGCATAATGCGACGGGGACGGAAGGAGTGTTCCAAGTGATGCTTGCACACTGCTTCTCCGTATTGCATATTCCCCTTCGCGGCTGTATTTTGGAGTTGCCGTAATACTTCGTGCTGCACTAATCAATGACGGGCACCCCATGTTTCGGCGTGCCAGCGTACCTACTCATTCGGATTAGGACGCAGATCCGGACGTCTCGTTCAATTTGCTGACCGCGCGATCCCGAGGACTGGTTTGTGACGATCTGAGCAGACTTGCACGGCCGCCAGCAGAGGGTACGGCACGCGATTCACAAGCCGAGAAGAGCACTTGTGAAATCCTAGTCAAAAGATCAGTGTAGGTGCAACTCGAAGATGTGACCCTGCCGAGTGACGATCCCGTAAAGCTGCATCAGAAGAATGGGTGGTCAGTCCCGGATGCTATCTGTACCTACCACCCATTAATCATGCTCGGCCGGCTCCAGATGTGCTAACGATATCCGGAGTTTGCACGGGGATAGGAGTGTGACTGTCGGCATGCAACGACACCCGAGTCGCCCGGAGATCCTTACAGACAAGATTAGGTTCGATACATCAGACAAACTCCTAGACCCGCGGCGCAGGATGCGTATAGCGCAGGCATTCGGAACCCAGAGGAAGCAAGCGGGGAGACTGAATGGTTCCACTGAGAGGCACTGTTCGTCCCCCGGTAGCGAGTGTCTTGCGTCAGTAGGCGAATGAACTGAACGACGGCCTTCGAAGACACTTACCTAGACGTGCATCTTGCGGATGGAGTGGCTCCAAGCTACTGCGACTCGTACAGAGAGCTTCATCCGAGTCCGCTGCTGCAAGTGGAGTACTGCGGCGCGAGGTTAGAGTTGTGGTCGGGGCAACTCAATCTTGGCGGCAAGACCGATGGCGGGTGCGGGAGCCAGTGTCTGAGCCTGAATGATGTGTAATGGCACCTGAAAACAAGACCGACTCAGAGATCAATCAGTACATTCTACGTGTCGAAACACTGTGAAACCGACACATCACGACAACAGTCTTCTTTCCGAGAGGTTCACCAGGACTGAACACAATAGTACGCATGCGTACAACAGCTGTTTCGCAGTCTTGTGGCCCATCCGGTACGTTCGCGTAGGCATTCTTTCCGTACACGATAGTGGGGAGTCCGGGTTTAGACGCTCACCGGGTCATGCAGGATGCTCCCAGGTGCCCCCTTCAATCGCACAATACACCTAATGTCGAGTGGTCAGCATGGCTGCAAGCAATATGATAGTAACAGCAGGTCCTCGCAAACTTTCAACTTCGTCTTCATTTTGCGTAGTGACATGAATGCTCGCAACTGGGCACTGTATCTCGGATTCACCTCATATTGAGACTTTGAGCTACTCGCCACAGAACGTGGTGGCGCGAGAAGACGGTCCCGAGGTTGCTGGCACTCGGACACAACTTCCCCGTGTTTGGTGTAACTCAATGCTGGGCTAGCATTGCGCCGGGCCCGTTAACCTCGCTGGTTCGAGTCGAGTCGAGTACATCGAGGCGGGTATCCCTGCCTAAAAGAAAGTCAAGTTCTCGCCGACACATGTAGGTAATAACTCACTGCTTCTAGGCTCGGAGGGCTCTGCATTCGAGCCACCTACCTAATGTCAAGACGTGTTTCCCTCGCCGAGCACGGCCGTGGCTTGTCACCCCTTGAGCCTCGACGAAGATCAGCAAGTCTCACACGTCAAACACTGCGAAGCCATATCATGACGATGACCATGGCTCCGGTGCCCTCTTCTCGGAGACACCCCCGAGAAATCCCACCGCCCTGGTTGCACAGTGACTCCGCGCGTGCCCTACCCGGTGAACGACGTACCTACGATTCTACGTTGGTAGGTACTACATTTGCTAGATTTTCATCCGGCTTCTCTGCGCGGCTTGGCACCCCTCAGTTTGATCATTGAGCCTGCAGAGGTTGGAACCTGCCGCACTCCTTCCCAAATCTGGGATGAATGGTGGGCATAGCGAGGTACACAGACACTCCTCGCTGCCGAGGTGAGTTGTGTAATTGAGATGCAAAGTCGACAAGTGTCCGCAGCCCGGCCAGCGAGGACGAGAATGGGTGGTCGGTCCCGGGCCACAACTACTTGCCTTGGTTAGTAAATACCATGCCATGGGCCAGAGTCGCAGACAAGCACCGGAACTCATAGTGAGTGTCGCGCGGCCCGTCACTGACGAGCCCGACTTCTGCTGAACTGCGTCATGCTCGAGCGGTTTGAACACCGCGGCGGCCACTCATCGTTGAGGACGAGTTGGCGACTCGACCTCACGAAAGGTGCCGCGATTTTGCTTTGTGTAAGTCGCTTAACACTTGTCTTCCCAAGCCCCAGCTTGTACGTACTGTCCCCTCAGTGGCGTGACCATCGTGTTTCCGATACTATTTGATATTGATTTCTCTGCTACTGTCTGCTCACTTCGTCACTTGCAGTCCTGCCAATACCGCCGTCACAGGATAGTGGACCATGCACGCACGGCCGTCAGGCTGTGCCATTGTCACCACTTTCGAAGCCGAGCCGGAGTGCCGTGTAGGAGAAAGCTGTGTGCGTATCACTGCGCTTATACACAGCGCCTCATCGAGAGGTACGTGGCATGATCGAGACACCTGTGCCTTGGAAGACACAGAAGCTGAATCACAGCAGTTCGGAACAATGCGGTGAGAGCCGAGTATGAGATCGCACGTCCGAACGTGTAATGGCGTTGGCGTGTCCAATACGGGACGGGTACGCGAGTCGCGCTGTTATTGGGCGGACAGCAAGCGGGGGACATGGAAATTTCTGTCTGCTGGATCCGTCAACGTCATGCCAGGCGTGATGATTGCTGTGAATACTTACATCCGGGAGGCAGGATCTTCACCAAACTCATGCTTCGAAAGGCGCGCGCCAGGACCAACGCGCAGAGACGAGAGCCGGTTCCAACACCACAGGAGTGAAACACGGAGGGTAACCATTACAGTTATCGGCGAGGCGGTGGATCTTCTCCATCACGTCAGTCCTCGCTGAGTGTAGTAACCCCGGGCCATGCAACACGTCAGACACGTAGAGTCAGCATCGAGAACACTTGCAGTTGCTTCCTGCATCCTCCGTACCAGTAACAAGAGTCTAGAGGTGGAGGAGACTCCTGTAGGTACCGCTCCGAACCTCATTGATGGCGTTTGGCTCCAAATAAACACATAGTGAACGAGGCACATGCTTCCCTGAGGTCTCCGAGAAGCCGTCATTGTGACACGATGGCGACCCCTCGACGAGACGACCATTGGGCTAGTGAAGAGTGTTTGGCATACAGTAGTAAGTGATGGCTGAATGTACCCAAATCATGAACCCCGTCATGCCAGCAGTCACTGCTGCTGTGGTCATGGCGGCACACAAACAGCCCAGCCTCCGCTGATCGGCGGTGACTGATTTGGAGTACCTCGCACCCAGGCCCGGGCCAATGGTATGCCACCAACATGCAAAGATCCTGTCAGCATAGCCGACAGGTGCATAGCGGCAAAGAAGACTGCGCTGCTCGTGCGAACGGCATCCCGATCCCCCCTCTTTCGGGGTTTTCCGCGCGCACCCCCAGGGTGTTGCACATACCGGATATGTGGGCAGGGAAGTGTGAGCAGGAACAGAACATCAGACCGTCGCATTGCCCGGCGTACGTGCCATTTTTTGGCCAGTGTCAACATTCAATACATCGAGTTCGACGCAGCAATGTCCTTTATTGATAGCCACTGACGGTACCCCAACGAACGCAAATGCTTGAAGTGCCTTCAAGACTCATTCAAGGTTGCATGGTTCCGGCTGCATACCCCTTGCAAGCTTACTCCCACCATGAGAGAACGTGGAATTGTGCCCGCATATAGTAGGGGCACCAAGGGACGAGCTGCGTCACAACCATCAACGGCGAGCAACCTTGATGCGGCTGCCGCGCTCGGTTGCACTTTCTTTGCAACACGCGAGAATAGCGTCCGGTGCGATGATTTTGCGGTAAGTACGGCGTGTGTCGTCGGCTCAGCATTCCGTCACGAGAAAACTTCGGGATGCCATTGACCACCGGCGCGCATAGACCCTGACATCATAGCCGACGGATGAGCGTCAGCAAGCCGTGGAGGGCGAAGGCACCCGTCAGGACGCCTGAGACCTTGAATACCATGCGCGCCGGTGGACACGTTGCGCAAGAGTCTAGGACGACTCCAGCTGTGAGCAGACAGCCTCTCGTTTGCGCGCAGACTGTCCAGGGCATACAAATGGACAGGCAAAGAGTGCATCTACACTCTCCGTTGCCCGTCCACCTTTGACTGCTCCTCACATGGCTCGGTGCCCCCCAACCAACCCAGCATGTAGGAAGCCCCGGTACTCCTCGCCACTGTCCAAGAAATGGACTACGCACCGTCTTGACGACCAGGCTGCGTACGTACTCCACTACCTCCCCCCGACTCTCCTGCCGACTGTGTTCTCCGGGAGAATTCACAAATGAGCCTCAAGCGTGTGTGTGCTATGACGAACACGCTACATCGTCCGCAAGCACGGCTACAAGCTCGCCGGCTGGCCTGCATCCGTCCCGTTCACCAACGTCAGCGATCTCAGAGGCGGCCGTGGGCCGATCGATGCGCGCCTTCACCTGTGGAACAAATGAGGACTCACCTTCGTTTGCGTCAAGTTGCTGGACAACGCCCTAGCACTCCGGCCTCGTACGGACAAGAGAAGCGCGACCCGCTGCGACCTGGGGACCCGCAGAGAGGCCTGTAGCCACCACCATCGCGTGGCAATCATGCCGGTCACGATTCTTGCGGAGGTGGACACGAGGATGGATGCGGAAGTGGCAGAGTTTGGAAGGGAGTGGAGCCGGCTGCCGACGAAAGGAGCTGTTAACGACCAAGAACAGTTTGAGGCGGCTAGTATCAGCATATGATAGAGTGTATTCGGGCCTGTAGCATGCGAGAATGGGTCTTCCGCGTGCAGAACGAGGCCAGTCGGTGATGGACAAGTGAAAGTTCATTCAAGCCACAGCCGCGAGATTCACGATCACACGACCGGTGGCTGGGCGCTTGAGGCGCGCAATGTTTCGTATTCCTGGTCCGAGACGTCCTACAACTGATTATGGACGCATACACTCTCGCAAGTAGAAAATGAAACCAGCTCATTTACTATTGCGAGGTGTACGCATTTGTGAATGTCAACTGTCATTTCAGAGACTAAATACGCAATAGTGCTTCTTCTTGTCATTGCAAGTTCCCCGCCGGCATTATGTATAGCTTCCACGCTGCCCAAAATCGGGGACGAATCACTGCAAATAGGATAGGTATGTAATACTTTAGCGGTGTTGGACAAGCGCCTTGACAAGCCAATCAGCATTTGATTTGTCAAAGCTTCGCACTCAGGCTGCGAGTTACAGAGGCCTTGTACATACTCCTGGGGACATATCCTGTGTGAGACAGGTTACATTTGAGGCAGTGATCACTGCCTAGAATGTAGCCTGTCCTGTACAGGGCCTGTTCCTACATTTTGGTGGTTAGAGCGGTGAGTCGGACCATTATCTAAGCAGAGGCAATGAGAGAACGTAAGCACGTGTGAGGTGTTTCAGAATTGACTGAGATCTGAATGGCGGAGATACTGTGGTTGCGCTCAGAATACTATGATCAGTCTGGGCCTCAGGGTCACTTAGAGCACTGGCATGGCTGAGTTTACATGCCGAATCTGTCTCACCACCTCCCTTACATTCTCGCTGACTGAGGATGCAGAACTCTCCCTTCACTCACCTAGAGCCAACCATCTTCACTCATCTGGAACCCCCCTCAGGCTAGTTGGTAGTAGTACCGGTCAGTATCTCATTTGCTGCCCGCCGGCCATTACTAACATTGTTTTACACCCCATTGTACTCAGCAAAGGCCGTCAACTCGAGTGGTGTACTACTCACCTCGAACTCCACCACTGCAAGACGAGGTTAATGCATCGAAGCACGACGAAGGAGGCCCATGCGGCAAGCAAACGGGAGGTCGCCAGCGAGCTCGAGTGGGAGCGCGCAACAACAGGTGTGCCGGTCACAGCGCGCACGAGAGGGGCAAGTCGGTGGTGGCTGGGCCGGGAGCGGGACGTCGGTCCGGCGAGGTGGAGGGAGATCGAAGTCCGATGACGCGGGATGGCACGCATGCCCAGATCACATTCTTCCACCTCAAGTTGCGTGCCGGAAGAAGTCAAACACCTCGACGTGCACAATGCACGCAGTTCACGGCCGGTAAGCGCATGCAGTGAAGCGTCTCCACCCGCATTTTGGCTCAGAGAATCGACACACCTAGTAGCCTTGTCATCCTAGCAGGAACATGCACATCGAAATACGCCAGTAGTAGCCGTCTCGCTGTGAAGAGATCTTGCATGTTGAAGACCTACCTATCCCGGAGGAACAACAGATACTCAAAGCTGCTGGTACATTGAGTATTGCGTGACGTCGCTTCAAAGGGCGTCAGAGCAAGTCGACGCGCAGTCTTGGCTCGCAGCGCGCGCATGTCATGACTGGTAAGTACATACATGTCGTGCGTTTTGGCTCCACTGAGTCGCCACACTTGCAGACACTCAGCTTGGCAAAGTGAAGGACGTGGAGCAGCAACGCGAATCGGAGTTTGCCTTCTCCACTTCAAGATGCACACCCGGGCCGGTGACGTCAAGTCTTGGCGGGGCCGTGCGCTGGCAGCGTGCAAGTTCAACAACTGGTAAGGCACACATTCAGCACCCGTTACCAGCTCACTCGCCACACTATTACTAGACACTCCAGCACGGTCGGGGCGGTTGCAGTCACGGTAGCACACAGTCACAGATCCGCATGGGAATTTGCGCCACCGGGTCGGGATTCGGGCCACGGTGCGTACATCTCACCATCAGTAAGCACCACGACACACGAAATACTGGCTTGAATTTGAACAAAACTGATACCGGCCGTTCAGGTAGTAATCAATATCTACCGAGGGAACGGGCGGAGAGTTGCTGTGATCTCCACGTCGTGAAAACCGGGAGACGCTGTGCAGCAGTGCGGGTGGCACAAATTTGAGCTCTCGAGGATGGAGGACGAGAGGGCGAGTTCGAGGCGAGGAACTTTGTGTAGGCCCGGGACTGGGACGCAGGGCCGGAGTACATGGGCAGGCAATGAGCTTGGAGGGCAAGTCGACGTCAGTACGTGACACTGACAGGAGCGCGTGGCGCGTATTTCACGTGCTGGAAGTTGAGCGCGAAGATTTCCGCAAAAGACGGTGCGAGGACACGAGGCAGTGGATGACTCGGGCACTTGAGAATGTAGATACTGCGACAACTCGAGGACTTTAAGATGTAGATACTGCGACAAATTGAGGATGCGAGGATGTAGTGCTTGCAAATATACTGCTGGTTGCGGGAGTGGAAATGAATATGCGCGCTCGGCCACTGCACTCCCTGTGTCTTCTGTGCACCAGTAAACACGGCGAGCCTGCGTCCTCTATACACCCTTGAACACGGCGTGCCTGTGCTCTTTATACACCCTTGAACACGGCCTATCTTTCCACTTGCCTCCGGACAGTCTCTCCTTCACTTCGCTGCAGACTGTCCACCGACGCGTCGGGGTCACATGATCGTGTTTCGGCGTCTCAACGGGTTCCGGAGGCGCAAGGGTTGGTGACGTGCACAGCGCGTTGAGCATACATAGTCAACCGCCTCCATCGTTCCGCGTGTCTGGGCGTGTGGACCATACTTTGAAGACTGCCTCGTCGGGGTGATCGGCGCCGGCGTGTCGTCTATTTTGGCGACGATCGAGCCCGAGGTTGTGTTTGGGGTCGACCTAGGCCAGCGCATTGACTATGATGTGCGTGGTGTGTGTAGGTCGCCAGACCCAACATCAAAGGGACCACGCTGCAAAGTGCGTCGCAGTATTGTGCTCATCTTGACTTGCACTGAATTGGATGTATGTGATGGTGCAGGACGAACAACAATGTTACACATACCAACCGGCGTGTGCTATACCATTATTGATACAGTTTCATTACTACAAGACGAGGATGACTGCCGCCTTCCGGGAAATGATCGCTACGTGACCGACTCAAACCCGGTTGACGAATGGCGCACTGTCCTGACATCGTGTGCATTGGTCTCGCACGCGTGGTACCTCCGTACCAAGTTCCACCTCCAGCGGCACGTCTCTCTGGCCTCAAGCAAACAAGTCCGTATACTTTCTGCACGCCTCCGTTCTCAGGTCGACTCTCGCGAGATGGCTCGACAGGTGACCATCTTCGGGCTCAGTCCGAAACGGGCCGCACAGAAGGCAAGTCGTGGCTCGGCACCCCACCTCGGTACTTTCGCAGCGATGCTCCCCGGCCTCCTACCGAGGCTAGAACGGCTCACTCTTGCGCATATCAGATGGCGCGTCGGTCTTGTCCAGCCAAAGCATCTCGCTCTCCTCGCCGCATTCCGCATCGTCACTTGCCTCGAGCTCCGGAGCATCGAGTTCCAGTCTGTCTCGCAGTTCGCCCATGTCCTCGGTGCATTGCCCAGTGTGCGGATGTTCGTGTGCTGCGACGTTGTCTGCCTGCGGGAGGAGGAGTTGCAGTCGTCACTCAACGCAGTTCGCTGTGCGGGTCTGCGTGAAGTAGTTATCGCATCTACAGACTTCCCGATTGCGGCGTTCTTCGCCGATCTCGAGGCGATACCCGCGGTAGAATGCCTGACCATCACATTCGACATTTCTGATGTGACAGAAGGCAAGGACTGGCCGTTCCAACGGCTGCTCGAAGCCTACCACTCGTCCCTATGCGAGCTTAGGCTGATAGTCACGCATGATACGTACGTTGATGCGGGTGAGCAGTTATTCATGGCTGTAGTGCGCATACACATCTGACCGACACACACGTCTTTGTAGGCCTACGCGCCGACCTCCGTAACCACTCCGAGCTGAGAAGCATTATGATTGGGCATGTCTCCAGTCCCCAGTCGTGCGATTTCTCTTGGGTCCCTTCGATGCTCTCCACAGTCACGTCCAGTGCCGTCTCCTCCGTGCATATTTCGTTCCGGGTCTCCAACACCGCGAAGCCTGGAAGTATGTCGCTCTACCTCCAGCGTCTAGCCGATAATGGTGCCCTCCGGAGGCTCGACGACGTCCTGTCGAGTACTGACACATTCAAAAATATCCCACCCCGAGGGCTGAACATTGAGCTCATGGTCATGGCGACTCAGCGCGATGCGTTGAACGACGCGTGGCGAGCTGGGGAAGGAGGATGGGAGCGCTTTGTGACGGAGAAGATGTCATGGTGTCGCGTGCGCGGCCTTCTCAGATGTACTCAGTACGTGCACTCCTCTCATCCCGCCATTGTATCAGATGAGACTCAACTGCGCTCGATGGCAGGACTATCGTCTCTGCGCGATGTAACTTCTTCCCGTTTTATTCATGGCAATGAACCGTGACATGTATAGCGGGGCCGCCTGTGCCCCGCACAC
>MPVS01000512.1:0-13741 GCA_001931775.1 Fomitopsis pinicola
GATGAGCGAGCAGAAGGTCTCGCAGAGCCGAGCAAGCTAGGAAGTCAGGCGGACCATCGCCTAGACAGAGCAAGGTCGGGCGTACTCGAATGCCTGTTCGTTGGTGCCAGCGAGATCACTGCGCGCGAGACAGGAGACCGAAGCAGAGCGGAGGGGACGCGGTGCCGAGATGCGTGGCAAGACTGGAATAAGGAGAGCGACGGACGTGATACGGACAGTAGCGAGTCCTCGGGGCTGGTCTCGTTCATGAGCCAGTGGATCGCGTTGGCACGGAGTGACTCGAGCGATGAACCTAGCGGGGGCCCGAGAGGGCGGAGTGCGAGCCCTGCCAGCGAAGTAATCAGGGCGAGTCGGGCCGACCGAGGGACGGGACACGAGGAGGCGGACGATGCAGTGGGCATGGTGCAGGAGCGCGAAGAGGATGCGCGACACACGAAGATCTACGTGCAGTGCAGAGCGGAACGTGGGCAAGACGGTGGGGAGCGGGGACCAGCACGGCGAGCGGAGGCGGACCGACAGCGGGAGACAAACGAGGCTCCAAGCGGAATCAAGCTGCGTGCGAGGTCTTCGTCGCGTGAACGAGTGTGGCGACGCATGCATGCGGAGGACGAGCCGCAGGAGCAAGGGCGCGAGAGGTTCCAGCGAGACAAGGGTGGTCAATCCGAGGTGGAAGGTACTGCGGGAGGAGCGAGCGTTGAGCGGACACGACAGGAGCCAGATGTCCCCGACAAAGTAGTGCAGCCGGCGGGTCTGCCAGTGGAAGCCCTCACTCCCACATTCGAGCCAGCAAAGGATGTGTGTGTAGCGGAAGAGGCTGACGGAATGTCGCACCGAAACGGGCTAGCAGGATGTGCCACTCGCGACACACAAGGATAGCAACATCGGATATAATGACTGCATTGCGTTGCCAACTTTGGTAGAGGACGGCATTCGCTAAGGAGCGTGTATCAGTTAAGCAAAAGAAATCATCAACAATGAAACTTGCGATTGAAGTGATTAGTCCATCTTGGATAGTTCTTCTGTCCGGAAACGTTGAATACTCATAAGATACAAGCCAATCAGGTACTTCAATTTCGTCGTAGGAAGAAACGGAACTCACGAAGATAGGCAGGATATCCAATGAGCTGTTGTACCACAAGCCAGAAGAGCGTGTAGATTGGCGCGTCTCCAAAGTACTCCTCGTAGTTGATAGGGCTGTTGGTGTCATGTTCCGACGGTATTCTGAGGTCGCTTCGAGTTTTCGGAACATAGGTTTCATCGCGCTCCATTGATGCATGATTAGAATGGTGGCGGTGATGGGATACTTTCCAGCTGAAGTAAGGAGTGCCTAAGAATGTATGGACCATCTAGCATCCACGGGTAAGCACTGCACACCCGAAGAGAGCCAACCGCTGACGCACGAAACCGACGACATCACAAATGTGTTTATTGCTTGATATCGCCCCGTGAGCAGACTGCGAGGCTGGAAGTCAATACGAGAAAGCGGGATTCAAATAAACCATGGATACGTGCCTCATGCCCTATGACCCATATCCCCATAAAGATCAAGCCTTGGAACCACCAGCTGAGGGATATTGATGAAACATTTAAAGCTAGATGACGCAGCAGCACTTACTAAACAAACCATAGCCCCCACCGTACTAGCTCTGCCCCGATCGCGGTAAGGGTCCGGACAGATTGTTCACTTCGAAGCATAGGATCGATACATGACCCTGCCTTCCATACAATGGCTAACATGAACACGTCTCTGGCCAGATACGAAAGCCCTTTCCAAGTCCTCCGCACATGCAGGTGCGGGGGGATGACAGAGCGAATCTCACTCATTGTCCTGGGCCTGCATCAATGTGTGCTTGCTAGAACAGTTGAGACAAGCTCACCATGACGGCGGTGTAAACTCCGGAAGCTCGTCTTGTAGAGGAGCTCCTCTCTGTGCCATTGTCAACGTTTGACTTGTGCGGATGTTGCTCGTCATCTCAGGTTAGCGACTGCAGGAGATTGCTCGTATGGTCCAGTGAGCCACAGTTACGCTGTATATCAGTTACGGTGGTCCCGCCCAGGGAAAGGTCTGTGTGAGACTTCACAAGCGCAGGTGGGCAGGTTTGACTCGCGCGAACCCATATTGAGCTCCCAAGTATCAGGGGAAGCTCACTACGATTGGTCGGAAGGAGTAAACAATCAATAGTTACAGGGGCTCTGCGGTCTAACTGGGGACGCCAAAGTTCTATAAAGGAATGATCAGCTTGAGACGCGGTATTGGATCTGTCACAACTTGCTATGCATGTGGGTCATGTTCTTCGCAGAAATCGCCGCCCGTGCCACCGGACACCCTCATCAATGCACTGCCATCAGCTAACGACATGACTGTCTGCACGTGTACTTATCAAGAGTATCCCCAAACTACGCAATCGATTCGAAAAATGGGCATCAGGATGTGACGCCAACCCTACGGCTCAAAGTACAGACCAAGATGCGTGTTTCCTCCGTACGTATCTAACATTCTATATGCAAAGCGTGTCTGGCATGAGAGAACCGTCACAATGAGTTTGACGCATCAATACTCACCGCTCTGTTTTGCCTTTGCTCGTCACTGGCCCATCTGTCAATTGTTGCTCCATGATCCCTGTAAACGGCACCATATGCCAATGGATCAGTAATACTTTTACAGGCCCCGTTCGTCCCCCAAACGTCGAGTGCGAACACACGCACACAGCAGGAAGATCAACGCGTCTGAAGCAGGATATCGGTGAATGAGTACTGTGGTGGCGATTGGGTTCTGTCCAAGCACCAATACCCAATCGAACTGAGGTGTGAAGACGCATCTCACGTCCGTGCGACATGGCTGCGCGTCTAGAAACGAAGGTTCGCTTGTTCATCGCAGAGATACAGCTAGCGGCGCGCCCGCTAAACAAGGAGGATGTCATGAAAAAACGGGTTTCATGTTGCACCCGAGTTCTGGAAAGGAGAATCGACCAACGGGGTTAGCGAGGCGTAGAAGTGACACTCACTGCCATGCCACAGTGCCTTGATGAAAGATCCGGGGATGGAGAAACCGACTTCGCCGCAAATGATGGTAGTACATGTCTTCCTGAATGCAGAAGGCGCGCGCAACGGGGGCGCACGGTGTCCGCGTGACGGATGTGTACGCCTTCGAGAAGATTTGTGCGCATGCGCGCAGCGCGCGCTCCGCCCAGCACCGGAACGTTCCTCGTTCTAAGGACACTCCGCCCTTCCATTCTCTGCGGTCACAGAGAGCTAAACATACGAGGCTCATCTTCCAGTTCCCCTCCGTATCCGATACCAGGATCGCATGCATCATGCCCAATGCTACTGTATTGCTAGCACGTCCGGCGCGCCTGCACATCAAGGGCGTGCACCTAGCCTCACGAATTCGATTGCTTGCCACTACTCAGACGAAGCTGGTCCCCTTCCGCTTCGCGATCATGTTCCTCGCGATGATTAGACCAACGATGGACGCCGCCGAGGCGAGCTAGCGGTGGGAACAATGTTAGCTTCCGGCACACTCCGACTGGCGGGAGATGGTGTAGAACCTACGCACACTGCAGAAGAGAATCGGTTTCCACCAGTCCAATTCGATCCCGAGCGACGCTGCAACGATCGGGTTCGAATTCCCGAGCAACACGCCTGCTATTGGGTTGCCTGTCAGCGCTCCGAACGCGCTAATCAAGTATCCCAGCCCGAAGCGTGCCCTGAGAGTTCGTCAGAGTGACCAGAAAGCCACAACGGAGAACGCAGCGCACCCAATCTCGCTGGGGTCTCGCGCTAGGCTCGCCACGCAGGGCGCACAGAGAGAAAGATCTGCGAGGTAGGGGTCAGTACGCTAGTGCTGCAGGGAGGGAGCGGAAGACCAACATGCTCCTGAGAAGAAGCCGAATAGAACGGCGAATACAACAGTACTGGCGACGCCCTTCACGCCCCACAGTCCAAACAGTAACGCGGTGCAGGCCGCAGAGACGGGGACGATAACGTTGAATGGTCCGACTCGGTCCGCCAAGTGGTTTGGCAGCACCCTCCCCGGGATCGAGGCCGCATTCATGATGGCTAGCTGTGAGAGTACCGTTAGTGACTTGTGAGGATGCGAGCAACAGACCACCGCGGATTGCACCCACCATGTAGAACGCTACACTAGCGTCTACGTTGTGGAGGGTGGCGTACAGCTGGAGGTAAAAGTCTGCAACGCACGACATCAGGAAGGCGCGACAGACACGCAGGCGGGAAGCTTACACGGGAAAAACAAGCCCCACGAAATGAGCAGTGTCCTACAAATTGAGACCTGGTCAGTGAGCAGCCTCCACACAGATTCAATGGCATCGCCAGCCACACGCACGCAATGTTCGCAAACAGGTACGGTACGTCAGTTAGGATGATCTTCATGTTTGCCTTTGGTGTCTTCGTCGAGCGCACGGACGGTTGCGGTTGCATGAGAAGGTTGCTGACAAC
Source organism: Fomitopsis pinicola (assembly GCA_001931775.1). NCBI lineage: Eukaryota > Fungi > Basidiomycota > Agaricomycetes > Polyporales > Fomitopsidaceae > Fomitopsis > Fomitopsis pinicola. Next base: position 4,459 of record MPVS01000512.1, read on the forward strand.
TAGAAGGCCAAGCACGAGAAACGCACTCGCCCGCACGCCCCACTTGAACCCCGTCGAGCCATTGAACAGCCTATTCAGCATGATTGGGAAGATGATGCCGCCCACAGACGAGCCTGCGAATGCGAGCGCATCGTTATTCGTAACGGACCGATGTCAGGCGAGAAAGCGGTGGCAGAACGCACCACATACAACGATGCCCATCGCCAAAGCACGACGCGCACGCCAATGGTGGCCCTGTATCGCCACCGCCGGAACGTACACCAGGCCGCCGCCGATGCCCATCCCCAGGCCCTGCGATAAGTACAGCTGGTAGTATTTGGTGTGGTCGGCTATAGAGACCATAAATAACCTGTGATGAAAGGGTGCACCGAGTCAGCCCTATGCTGCCTTGCAACACTGATCCCTGTATACCGTATATCAATGAGACGCGACGTACGAGAAGACATATAGGATCGAGCCGGCGATGACAGTCACCCTAAAGTGACCCTTGTCGAGGAGCACACCCGCAGGAAGGGACATGGCGAGCACGAGAAAGAGCTGGGTAGAGCCAATCCAGCTGATATTTGACGACGAGGCGGCGTTCTCGCTGGTGTACGTGTCTTGGTACACGCCGAATGCGTTGGTATAGCCGAATGTCGCGGTCGATGCCAGAAAGCTACGTGACGCCGGTGAGCCCGTTCAGAAGAAGACGCGTACAGCACTTACCCTCCGGCGAGTGTTGCCCAAGCGCGATGGCCGCCGTCGAACCTGTTGCTCGGTACGGCCTCGGCAGGGCGCGTGTCGGGGCGCGTGTCGTCCGGGTCGAGGTCGGGGGAAGACTCGGAGCCTGCAGGGAGGAGTTCCTTGGACTGCATCTCCGAGAGATCAAACGTATCTTCGTGAAGCGATGGTGGTCTGGACATGCTGGAGTTCTAGGAAGACGGGACGGGATGCCAACGGGTACGGGCAGTGGTGTGCGGCAGTGAGCATGCACTGGGGTCGTGGCTTGTGCGGGCGTTCTCTCTTCATTTCGACGGTAGGTTCGCAATCGAACTGCTGTACACTGCTAATCGGATGCTAGCGGAACTCCAGACACGTGGCTGTGACGAGGACGAGGAGGAGGGGAAGAAGGAAGGTCAAAGCCCCCGGTCACCGCACTGTCAATGCTGCATGACCGCAGAAGCGACTTCGCGCACCGCATGGTACGCGCGTGTGCGTGACTAGATGGATCCCTCCTCCTCCTCATCGTCGCACGCCCTTGGCCACTGCAACCGACATCGTTCTTCCCATTCTCTCTCTGACAGGCTCTCTCGATTGTTGGCGTGCGCCACTATCCTAGTCGCTGTAGGTCTACTGAATTCGGGTGGGCATAATTAGGCTTTGTCACTCGTTCTGTCAAACCTTATACTATGGTTACGTCACGTAAGGTTCAAGTTGTCAGATGCTGGCCCATACAGTTCCTCGCCTGCAGTGTGGCACGCGCCGCGCCGGGTACGCGACCGGAGGAGGACTCGCACTCCTTACCGCTGTGCCACTCATCGACCCCACGTTCGATCCGCCGCCACACCTCACCGACGGAGCAACGTAGGCTGACTAGTAGTAGTACGGGCTGCGCTTAAACACCCTCAGTTGTGTTGTGTCCCACTACGCCTAGTTACCTGCCTCTACAAATGTACCTCTCCCGCCACTCGTGTGCATCCTCGAGCAGTGGAAGGACGGTTATATATACATTTGACGCACTCTAAATGCCAAACATGGGGTCGTGATGTGGTTTCAGCTCGATGCTTGCGAAGCTGATTGTGTAGGTCGCATCTGTGCTCTTCCGCTACGGTCTTTGTAAAATACAACATCGCCTATTGCAGTGTTAACATTGTGGGTAGATTGAGGGCAGCGAACTGCAATGCGCACCTTCATCTTCCACAAACTGACAGCGATTGTATGTCTCCCAGAGCGCTTTGAAAACCGGCTTGTCCGAGTAGCGGTAGTGTTCGCCGATGAATTGTCTCAAGTGAGCCGTCGCCTCAGGTCCGTGGTCTACACCGTCAAACGCGTTAGATAGATATACCGTACGAGAGAATTTGAAGCTCTCACAAAAGGGCATCATCGGGAAAAAGTGATGTATGACGTGAAAATGAGCAACGTCATGGAGAAAGAAGCGGCCTTGCCACCCAAGGAAGTCACGATCCACTGTGGCCGCAGCACCACGCTGAAAATTCCACTGATTATTGCGGTAATGTGGTAGCTCCATATCGGTATGGTGAAGGTAGGTGATCATAATGAACCTGTCGGTGTATCCGTCGTCAACTAACAGCGCATCTGCCAGTAGTACAAGTGTGCAACGAACCAATGTGTCACCAATAGCCACGGGATCCCGTAATATTTGATTACGGCCGATACTCCCCAAGTGCGCCCCGCTGTCACCACAGCCCAGAGCATGAACAAAATTGCGAGGTCGGATATCATCACTACGTTGCGCTGTCTCTTTGTGAACAATATCGAATTCGCTGAATTGCGCAAAACATATCTTTATTTGGAGTATTTACGAGGGGCAAACAAATGAAGACGTACGGTTGAAATGGTTCGTCCACTTAGGATAATTCTTCTGCCCAGAAACATTGAACACTGTCCATGAATATCGAGAATGTTGTCGTCAGTTCCTCACAAGCTGGTATGTGTGAACCCGGGGACATAGACTCACGTAGATAGGCGGGGAATGCGAGGATCTGCTGCTGCATGAGCATGAAGAGTGTGTATATGGGAGTGTCCCCGAAATATTCTTCGTAGTCGATATGGCCGCTTCCTTCCTTCGGAATTCCAAGGTCATTGCGAGTCTTCGGGACATACACCTCATCCCGTTCCATGGACGCGTGATTACTGTGGTGGCGGTGATGTGATATCTGCCAGCTGAAGTAGGGTGTCCAGAGAAACGTATGAGTGATCTGACCATGTTGCGTGAGGCCAATTATCCGCCTTCAGATACAATGAATGACCCACAAATCCAACGACATTACAGACGTGCTTATTCGACGAGAATGCGCCGTGCCCGCACTGAGGATCATCTGGATAAGATTTGACTCCGAGATGGCAGCTAGTGACGCATACCTCATGTCCAATTACCCATATTCCTGTGAATATAAGCCCCTGAAACCACCAGCTAGGAGAGTATCAGAAAGCGATATTGAAAACCTGAGATGACTCACTAAATAAGCCACAATGCACAACTGACCACCCGCTTTCCGAACGCCGAGAAGAACCGGGAAACAAAAGGGTCTTGGAGCATGGGATCAATGAGAGATGCCAGTTTCCATGCAACTGCCGCCATGGTGACATCCCTTGCTAGATAGAACAATCCCTTCCACGTATTTCGCACATGCAGATGGCCCGGTATAGCGGAGCGGATCTCGCTCATCGTCCTACATTTGGCTGAGCGGAGGTGCATTGAAGACAGAGAGAGAACGTACCAGGACATAGGAGTGAATTCGGGAAGTATGTCATCTGGAGTAGAGTCCTTGGCTGCGTCGGAGATCCTCTGGGTACAACCTAGAATCATTATTGTCAGTGATAGATGTCGAAAAGCACTCTACGGGAACACAGATTAGGGACGGAGCCGCCCTATATCACTGCGTGGACCAGTGTCTAACTGCAAATTTCTACGTGACAATCCATAGCCAGTGATGATGTGTTTTCCTCCGGGATCCCAACAGAAGCCATTTCGATCAGAAGCATCTTATCGCGCGACTACACACTCTGAAGCGTGTGTTTCTCCTTGAGAGGTACCCAAAGTGGTCAGCATTCCAACTGATCACGAAGTTTGTCACGAACCTCGTTCCTGTAACTTAGCGCCTCCAAAAGAAACCACCCCTGTATGGTATGGATTCTGTCTAAAAGCGCTACGAGTATGCACGAGTACGCCATCTCTGGATCACACACTGTTCATCATCAGAGGCGTGCATTCGTGTATTGAGGGCGGTAGGGATTTGAACCCAACTGTCAAGGGATGTGGGATCGGTAAGCGCAAAAAGTCGCAACCCATGAATGTCGCTCGTGAGTACTACTATTGCTTACTAACCGGCCTCAGAGCCTACTCAGAGGATGCTGAGAGCATCGATGAGAGAGAAACGAGCCCTCGCTTGTGATTAGGTTAGGATGTGGCGCTGCCTGTAGTTCAGGAATTTGGTTCTTCCAAAAATCTAGGGTGGTCGGTTTCGTCAGGTTGACCCGATATATAAGTATAGCGGGAAATGGTACTACGGTAATGCTGACTAAAGGTAGCTGACGCGTTCGAGAGCATCACGTCATTAACTGAATATGCACTTATGTACGATCATTACAGTCCAGTCAATTCGTCAGCCCCCGGTCACCGCACCGACTAACACTATTAGTATACTACACAATCGATACCATGCTGATGACCTCCTCCTAATCACGGATCAGGCTGTCAAAGCTTCTGTGACGTGCGTCAGGCGAGACCGCATAACGATGGCAGCCTCCATCCTAGGGTTCAAGCTGACTCATCAAGCTCAAAACGTCCGTAGGTGGGAAGCAGCTCACGCCCGAGTCCAACCACGATTGCGCCGCCATGGCAGAGCTCTGCGTAGAAAGACATATCGTGGACTTGTCACTTGCAGGCGTGCCCCTAGTCACCTATGCGAAGCGGTACACCCGGCCGGCACAGCAGGCTGTGCACCATGCGAAGCCCAAGGAACCTTGCACCTTGATTTTGGCACATGCTCTGGCGTATCGTAAGTCCGGGGTCACCCCATACAATCCTCGATCCATGTTGAATTATGTCTTCACTAGACAAAGAGACCTGGGAGATCACCATATCGCATCTCTTCGAGCAAGGTGCAACTGAGGACCACGACTTCGACATTGGTGAAATCTGGGCAATCGACGAAGCGGACCATGGAGAAAGTGCCTCGTTAAATACAAACGTCCCGGAGTCAGTGCTGCGTTGGGGCCGTGTGTGTTAGTACAAAATATCCATTTTCTCCTATTTTGTTCGCTCAAGATATTATCGCATAGCCTGTCGCTCGTACGGTGCTGCTGTTGTTGCACTCATAAAGTCAGGGCTCTTGCCAGCTCCCTCAAGATCGAAACTCGTGCTAGTTGGACATTCGGCAGGTGCCATTGGCGTGTGCGTTCCAGACTATCTTCGCTATTCTCACATATCTTACCGAGTTGCGTGTAGGGTCTTGTCGACGACGTTCCCCTCGTCTCCCAAAGACATCCCAGTATCGTCAATAATACTAGTGGAACCTTGGATGCCTCACCCTGATACAGTATCCGCAAACCCTTCCTTGCGTGCGATTATTGAGGGTCTTAGTCAATCGGGATATCGTCGTCGGGATGTGTGGGCAAGCCGCGAGGAGGCGAGGGCTTATTTTGGCTCGAAGGGCGTATGGAAGTCCTGGGATGCTCGCGTCTTGGATCTCTATGTGGTGTGTTTTCCATGCCCTACGAAAGAAATCCCTCTGATTTAGTGATGAAGGAATACGGGTTGAAACCCGTATCATCCACGAAGGATGCTGGGAGTGTCACTCTCCGGTACCCTAAACAGTTGGAAGGGCACGCATATGGTGATCTCGGTGAATGCGTAGATGCCTTGGAACAGTTGTCCAAGCTTTGTTCTCGTATCCCTGTTCATGTCCTGTTCGGAGAAGACCAGCTGCGAGTGCCTGCGTGAGTGTCACTGACTCATGTTATTCGACGGTGTCCCTACAACTGCTTTTAGTGTCAAGGTGGTTCAAGCGAACTTGTGCGACGCCGCGCAAGGCAGAAGGATGGCATCCACCGCCGTGCTCCCCAAAGTGGGACATACTGTGAGATTTCATGATCTTACGGGGGAACTTGAGCTCATCGTAACCTCGCATATAGGCCCCGCAGCAAAACCCAAGGCTCGTTGCCGAGGCGATATGGAGAATCCTTGACCAGCGCGGGCCACAAAGCTCTCGGGAGAAGCTCTGAGTGTGAACCATAGAGTATCTGAAACTGGACGAACTTGAACCAGGACCTTGTCGAACCATTGACCATCATGTAGAATGAACGAGTCCTGGCAGGTCTCCGTTAGCAAGCCAGTGTGTTGTCAACCAACATGTTCCATTATGGATAGTGAAATTCATAAACCTCTTGAATCGTAAATCGTAAACGAAGTGTTCGGGACAGTCTGATCCACGAACGGAGTTTGTACATAGTCTGAAAGTATTCCATTGTTGTTTGTATTCTTCCGGCGACGATACAGGGCTACGTCCACGACGTGTACTACACGGCTGCAGACCAATTATCTGACATGGTAGCTAAGCCGCTGGTGTTTGAACTATATGATGGCATAGTCATCAAGATGCCGGTAGGCTTGCCTACTCCAAGAAGTTCCTACTCAGCCCTGTTCAGGACGACGCAGATGATACCCTCCCGGTCCGTAAAGGCAGCCCATCCTTCCTGTCCTTCGCCGTACCTATATATCGCTACATTGCCGTCTGGACCCCAGCAGTGTCATCACTCCATTACAATACCTTCCTCCAGAGCTCCTCGATGCCCCGGACGCCGCGCGGATCTGAGATATATAGCGCGGCGATCTGGGCCTTGAGCAGCGAAGGCGTTCCCCTAGTCGCCCTCTCAAAAGCGGAAGAGTTTGAACACCAACTATCTGCACGTCTAGCGGGCTCCTGAATACGCTTCCGTCTCGCAGTACACAAGCATGGGTGAGGTCTTCGATCATCTCCGAAGGGTCAAATCAATGTCCCCATGCCGCATCCACTGATCCGGTGTCATGCAAGTCGAGAAGGAAGACGGTGAATAGCCCGAGTCGCACAGGAGAGAGAAAGCCACCGTAGACGAGGTGAGTATCTGGTCCAAGTGGACAACGAGATGTAAGCGGAAAGTGACCAGTAGAGCGCGGGGCGCCGATCGCAACGTGCAGAAAGACGAGAAGGCGACGAAAGGATACAACATTGCCGACACCCAGGGAACGCACGCAGAAGAAAGGGAGGAAGGCCGAGGAGAGTGCGTGGCGGAGACACGACGAACGCGGGGAAAGGGGGCACCACGGGCGAGAAGATGCATATGCAACGCGCGGAACGCACGCGGCGTGGCCGGGATACGACGAGCGCGGGGAAAGGCCGACGACAAGATGCAAAGAAAGACGGTTGGCGGGAGAGGGTGATGTCACGGCAGCGGGGCGAAGCGGCAAGCGGATCGAGGGTGAGGAGATGACCCTCGGCGAGGTCGCGCGCATGACATCCGGGCTTGAGCGAATCGTAGCCGCGTGGAACCTGTGCATCATGCTGTTGTACGAGATCTTCTACATCTTCATCGAGTCGTTCCAGTTCGTCTTCCTTGAGGAGTATGGCTTCAACGTCGGCGAGAACGGGCTGGCGTTCATGGTGCACCCTCTCTGTCACTATGCGCAGCGGTGTTGACGGGGGTCATGTACGTGTAGGGTCTATTCGTGCGCTGGTAACGTACGCACTGTTCGTGCAGTACCTCGCCTACAGGGCGAGGCCCAGGTTCGAAAAGGGCGTACGGTTCGTGCCCGAGGACCGCCTTCCGCCCACAATGGTCGGCGCGCTCTGCCTGCCGCTCAGTCTCTTCTGGTTTGGGTGGACGAGCGGGGAGTGCATACCATCCTCGGGAGCGCTCTGTTCACCACGGGAACGTTCCTCCTCTTCCAAGCTGGCCTGAACTTCCTCCAGACTTGGTACGTTCGCGTCTCCTTGGGCCGATCTAGGTTGGGAACGATGGGTGATGACAATGGTTCAACCAGCCGAAGTGCGCGGCGTCGGTGCTGGCGGGGAACGACCTGTTCCGGTCGTCGGTCGGCGCCGGTTCCCATTGTTTTCGACGGCATTTTTCTTATGGATTTGGGCGTGGGCCGCGCATATTCTGCCAGCGTCGCCACAATTCTGGTCCCGTCCGTGCTGTACAGGTAAGTATGGGGAGAGGATTCGCAAGAGGAGCAAGTATGCGCAGGTGGAGTCGGATTTGGAGGGAAGATCAAGCTGTCGAGTTTAGAGCATCAGTGCATTGGCCATTGTGCTCTGACAGAAACAAGTCATCGATGATGTTGGACGGACTCGGAGCTGAAGCGCTGACGAGTGGAGGAGGAGGAGGAGGAGGAATGTGCCGACTCTTGCAGAGGAGGAAGAGTAAGAGGACATAAGCGCCGCTCGCCGGTCGCTTGCAGCCGCCACACACTATGCCTACAGCCTCCTCCTCCTCCTTCTCTTGTTGAACCCCGCCGCAGCATTCTCTCATATGAACAACCTAGTAATACCTAGTCTTTGCCGTTGCTCATACTGCGTGACTCGCGTTCGCGGCGCATGGTCCTCTCCCCAGGCGGCAAGCCCGATTCGTCACCGCGCCGCCGCACACTCTGGAGGGTCGCACACAATTGGGGGCAGGGTTTGGGCACGGATCCTGGATTCAAACCGACTTGGGGATGATACGTGCGTGGTGTGGTTCAGCATGGCGATGCTGAGGCTAACGGACCGTCCAGTAGCCCACGCTGCGCAATACTGCTGCTCCCCTTGTCTACGGCGCTCTCGCTTCTGCGCGACTTGTGCCCCATCCTCCCCTCTGGGCTCGTATAGCACTGGCTGCGGCGTGACGGCATTGATTTGACCCTGCGGGGACGATCGACGACCCCGCCAATCGCCAGTATACCGTGCGACTGAGGGGCACAAATCCACTTTCCACCCGCCATCCAGCCGTTTTCCCCGTGCGGTCTGTGCTTGTCGTTTCCCCTGAGGAGTGCGGTGGCGGCGAGCTAGGTATACGCGCAGCGTTTTCGAGCCCACTGTTCTCCTTCCATCCTCCATGCGCCGTGTTCTATCGCCCAAGCAAGCCGGCCACAGCTTTGCAATACTGGGTGTTGCAGTACGAAGACTTCACACAGCGGGTGGATGGGGCAGAAGGATTGCATTCCGGGCTCAGAGTGAGCCATATATATACTAAACGAGTACAATAGCTGTGTCGAGTACAATGCGAGTGCATTGTACATAAAGCAGTGCAGGTTGTCGACGCGTGTACGCCACGACTACTACAACACTCCCCCTCAACCAAGCTGCTGTGCAGCTCCCCCTAAGTCCGTAAAACGCCGAGCTGCGTTGTTAGTCCTTGGTGTCGGTCGCGTGCGAGTGCTTTCGTGAATAAGTCGGCCGAGTTGATGTCCGTCGGGCAATACTTGAGTGAGACGGTTTCGGCGAGTATGCATTCGCGAGTGAAGTGGTGCCGGATGTCGATGTGTTTCGATCGCGAGTGATTTACGTTGTCCTTCGATAATGCGATAGCTGACTGATTGTCGGCA
>MPVS01000513.1:0-13667 GCA_001931775.1 Fomitopsis pinicola
AAGCGCGACGCGCCGCGCATGGGCGACGAGGAGCGGCGCTTCTTGGCGAACGGTTGGGTGGGGCTCTCGGAGGAGTCGCCGGGAGAGATGCCACTCGGCACGGCGAAACCGCCGCCAAAGCCACCGAAGTCGACAGAGGGTACATGGGAAAAGTAGTCTTCGAACGTGCTTATGGTCGGCGCGGCGGATGTAGGGACCGCGAGTGGGTTGTTGTTCACGTCAAAGGCGGTGATCGTCGGGACGGCGGAGAGCGGGCCATCGCTGGGCACCGACGGCGACGGGACGTATACGAAGGACGAATCGACGTCCATAGCGTCGGACGCCGCGGGGGACGATGGAATGTTCTGAGGCTGGCAAAGGTCGTCAGCCACAGTACGTTCTATGAGTCGCGATCGAGCCCGAGCGCGAGTGGCTCACTGGACTGAAACCGAACGACTGACCTTGGCCGCGACATTGGGGTCCTGACCAGTGGCCATCCACTCAAAGGGCAAGGCAGCGCGCTGAAGACGCTTGCTTGCGCTGTTGGTCCCAGTGGACTTGGCCACCGACTGGAGGCTGGTGACCGAGTCGTGGCCGGTGTTGTTGCTCATGTCCCTACCGAACAGCCGGGCGTTGCTCGTCATTGCGCGCGGACGGCCAACGAAGGCACGCTGCTTGTCGACAGGCTCGTGGCTCCGGATGCTTGGGGCCTGAAGACGCGTCGGGGCGGCGGGGGAAATGTCCATGGGCGCGTAGTCGGGGTTCTCGGGCTCCGACTCGGGCGAGAGGTCGAGGGACTGGCGCGGCGGCGAGTTGAGCGACATGGTGGAGGCGAAGGAGAGCTCGAGGTCGTCCGCCTCGGAGGAGAGGAACTCGTCCATCTCCGTGTGCGCGGCGGGCTTCATCAACCTCTGGCTGACCTTGCGGGAAGGCGCGGCGGGGACATCGAGGTATTTCTTGCTCGTTGAGGAGAAGCCGAAGAATGACATGTTCTCCTTGAGGCCGAGTCGAAGTCCAATACGTTTCTTGCTTTTGACTGTATACGGTGCTGGTAACTCTGCTCGACGAGACGGCTTCAGTACGCTGGGTATGCGCATGGCGGATAGACTAAGGAATACAGCGACGGGTAGTGATACACAACGGAGATGATGATGTACAACAGAACAGATGGGGAGAGAATCTAGGCCACAGGAGGAGCGAAGGGAGGAGGACGGTGACAAGTGAAGAGAAAGCAGGATGGAAGAGGCAAGGTGGAGTTATAAGGGTACGAACCAAACAGTGTGGCCCCAAACAGAGGTTGTGGCTTGAGTGAATCGTTGGGTTTAAGTATAGCCGGCTATGGAATAGACGGGGTCAGCGAATATGAATGGAAATGAAAATGCGCTAAAACAGTGGAAACGTTGGAAGAGTGACTGATCGAGATAACAGGGTGTTGCATTGTCCATTGTCACCGGTCCGTGAAGCATGGTTGGCTGGAGACGAGGGGGTCCCCGTTTCGCGGTCCCCCAGGCTTTGACCCCCATTATGGCGACGCGATGATATACGGACTAGACCGATCTGAACGAGATGTGGTTCCCGGGTGCTTTCTCCATCGAACACCGAGTAGAGGGAGGTGTGACTTGCCTTGCACGTCGAATGAATGTGTGTACGGAGGAGGCCGCGCCTGTCAGGATGATGAGAGAGGAGATTAGGACCTGCTGGCACTGGGAAGGTAGAGCAGCGAGCCAAGGAGGCGTGCTGGCGTCCTTACGCGAAACGAACCAACGAAATAGGCAAACGGTGCAAACCTCTCTGTGTACGTCTGTGGGTCCGCACCAGGGTGTGCAAATAAGCGTCTCGCGGCAACGCGTGACAAAGACTGGCTACACGTACGAATGAAAGGGGTATGGGGCGTCGCCGGGATGTAGATACCTGGGATTGAACGCTGTCGTGTGTATCGCCGTCGCAATCAAAGAGCATCGCCCCCCCTCCGAGCCTCTTATTTGGCCTTTGTTTGGTCCATGTTCGTTTTCGACGCGCCCCAGTCAGGCGCCTTTTTCGTCCTTGTCATCATGTGATCGCGTAGCCCGCTCCTCGGCACGACGGTCCGTCGTCGCCGTCGTCGTCGGCGCGTCAGCGGTGACTGAGCTCGACGTCCAGGTAACCGAGCCAAGGCGCCCGGCAGGTTGGGGGAGAAGACGCTCAGATGACCGTCATGGGTAAGTCACATATTCAGGGATGGACGCGAGAGTGTGAGGGGTTAGAGAGAGACAGTGTGTCGAGTGACCATTGGGAGATCAGAGTCTGGGGGAAAAAGGGGGTAACAGCTCAATTGGCTGTGTCCGNGGGTAGTTCGGGAACGCGAGCACAGAACACGAAGAACGGTCAGAAGAGGAAGGATTAGAGCCGTGAAAGGAAAGTATCTACGTCATGGCCATGGGCGCTGCATTCAGTCACCTACAAGGACGCCCGGTAGCTAGCGGACCCGTGCTTCAAGAAGCTTGCGCACGACCTCCGAGTCGTGCCATCGACGTCCTGTCATGTCCATTCGACACCTCGAGGTCGCGTTTTGGGCGCTTGCTTCCCTCTCTCGACCGTGATCGCTCTCTGCACACGACGCCTCTTCGCTGCTTTCCACTTCTCTCCCTCGCCGCCTCTCCTCCCCGCCTCTGCTGCTCCCTCCCGTCTGCCCGCCGCTCCCGCTGTCCCAAGCCGCATCCCATCAGCATCGCCCGTGCTACCGCTACATGTAGACACCAACATCGCGCGGAACAGCCGCATACTCGAGTGTCCACCCAAGGTAGGTGCGCCCACTCGGTGAGCCGACTGACAGCGTCTCTCTTTTCGACCCTCCCTCCTGCCCGCCAGACCGTGCCTTCCCTCCCAGCAGCCCCCGCGCGATATCCTGGCCCCCTTCGACCCCGCAGGCACTCACGGCCGCCCAACTCCCGACGTGCAAGTCGTCGTTCTGCGTCCATGCTCGCATGGACACCTCGCATACGCTGAGTGGTCATCTTTCCCCATCCAGAGCCGCACACTCTCCACGCCCCTCGTCGTTGGCCGGGGCTCCCGCACACAAAATGGCAGCATCGAGTCCGCCGACGAGCTCGGTGCGCACGTCGTGCTCGCCGTCTAGCGCGAGCTCTCCATACACATCTCAGGGCTGACACCAGCGCACCCCTCACAACGCCTCTGCCGCATAGGGAATTCTACCGGCACCATGCTCGACTGAACAGCGTGCTGCGCGATCTACACGCACACGCCGTCTGCACGATGACACACTCATCGTGCGCCTGCGGCGCGTTCTCATGCATGCCGCCGCCCGGACCTGTGTCAGGCCTCCTTCCTTTGCTAGCTTGATGCGCGACGAACAGACCTGCGTGCTCGTTCTCTCACACTCAGCTGCCGTCGCCCAGTCTCAGCACCCGCGGTAACTACAGCCCCCACGGCAACTACAGCCCCCACACCACGCTACAGTGAACCACGCCCGGACGACAAGTAACGGGCCGACTCGAGATCCACCTCCAGCACGACCGGAATCCAGGACGGCATCAATCAGCCCCGCGTTCCCCGAGCGACCGACCCTGCACGCACCCGAGTTGGTGGGCGACTCTATGTGTGCTCCATGCAACCGCGGCGATGAGCATGACGACGACGACGCCCGGCAGACGAGCGTGTCATCGTGCATCATTCAGCCATGGCGGTGCGTTCCAGCGCTCGGTTCATTTGACGGCGCCGTGCCGCGCAAGAGGGACGACGACAGGACCTGTCCACGCATCGTCAAGGATCGCGTGGTGTTCGTGCATGGCGGGACGTGCCGCGCGGGTGCGCTCTTCGAGACGGTGCGTGCCGTGCTGCGTTCCCTGCATCGAGAGCGCGGTCAGTGTCTATCGTGGTGCATGGCGACGGACGCTACGTACTGCACACGATGCGGGATGTGTGCGCGTGGTCCCGTTGACTGCGTACCGAGCGTCGGTGCTCAACCGGTGCAGTGGCGCGCGGAGGTTGTTGGGGTGGGTGCGGCGGCGAACGCATGTTGCGCTGTCCACACCAGTCGGCATCCTGGTCGCACAGAACAGTGAGCCCCGCGCTCGGCCAAGGGGAGACCAATACGCACCATTCCGTGGCTGCGACGCACGGCGAGAGGACAAGACGCCACGGGACGAGGACGAGGAGCGACGCGGGACGAACCCTGCCATCGTTCCTCCCCCCGCCCACGTCTCTTATACGGCGCACGTGCAGGATCGCACCACCTCGCGCTCAGAAACAAATGCGGAGCCCACCTCTGCCAGCGGCCGGCCATCGCGCGAGGCGCTGCCGAGACACGCTGATGTCCCTGGCCACGCGACCCTTGACCGGCCGCGGCGGACGACCGGCGTGGCGGGTCGACACTTACGAAAGACAAGACCCTGCGCCCCGGAGGTATTGCGGCGAGCGCGTCGCGATGGCCTGCGAAGCACGGCACGTCGCCCGCTGTTCTGGTACCGGGGCGTTCGTCGTTCCTCGCACGTTCTGCGGTTCTCGAGCTGCGAGTGGGCACTCGCGGCACTCGTCATTTGCATCTGATTGGCGGTCTGCGGCTGGGGACATACTCATACGGCTGTGCGAATGCAGCGTTGACCGCCTGCGGCGTGCGCGGAGCGTTCCTGGCGGCAGCGACAAGGTCGTCGCGTGCCAGATGCTAGTGTGGATGCGCCGGGCCCACTGCAGGGCGGTGGCTACGGCATTGCCGACTACGTACAATCCGTGACACTACAGGGTGCAAATACTGTCATTCAGTGTCAATCGGAGTCGGAGAGACGACTCGAATCACCGCGCTCGTTCGACCGCGGCGCGCACTGCACGGCGCCAGCCGTCGACGCAACTAGGATATGCGAGCGCCGAGAACAAGAAGCGTTGTACGGTCGGGGACTCGTTGGTTCGTCGTTGTGTGTCGTGATAGTGCACTCGAATCGATCTGTTGCGTGTCCTGTTCGACTTACCGTGCACTGGCCACGCGATTCCTCAATGCGTGTGCGACGCGGCTGCTAGAGCTACTACTAGGACTCGGTCTCTTCGCAGCTCGCTAGGAGTGCATTCCTGAAGGTGAGAAATTATGCTGCACGAAGCTCGGCCTGCGCCCAGAGCTCGCCAGCACGCTGAAAGCTCGCGATGCTGCTTTCGGACGCGGTCGACGAGCGAAGACGAAGCATGGCCACCGACTGCCCTCAAATTCGTGCGACCTGCACTCGGTCGCCGAGGTCCGTTCAGATATCAACGCGGAAAAAGGTACGCCGGCTGCGAATAGTATTCATTTCAAAACTCAGATACGCCGGACATACTGCAGGACTGTCCCGAGCAGTGCCCAGGAACAGCTCAATTCTCGTCCTGCTTCCCTCGCGAATCAAGCCGCCGAGCGACCCCATCGACAGGTGTGCAAGCCACCTGCTGTGCTCCCTCCTTCGCTAGTGGGGGCCGCGACCGTGGTCAAGACGTCGCAGCCCCGGTATCCTTTCCCGCCGAGCAGGAGGACCGCGCCCGCACACTCACGGCGCGCGAGATTCCACATACGCGGCATGACCACGATGTTGTTACCCATACACGCGAACGGAAGGACCGCGAGGAGTGTTCCGAGCGATGCCCGGTCCGCTCTGCTCACTTCGGTCAGTATTCCATTCCACACACGACCTTCTACGTGAGACAACCGGGAGGTCTTCGAGAAGAAACGGTGCTGAAGCCGTTGTCGTGACCTGGAGTTGTTCGATTGGGCCACGGCCGCCCTTGAGGCTGCTCCCTGAGGTTCGCTACCGGGCGTATTAACGGACCGTGATGTCATGTTACTAAAGTCATCCACATCTGAAGCGACGGCGGCGGGTGCTTGCTCCACGAGGTGCTGTTGTGCGCCGCGCTGCGCGGCACTGCGAGAGTGCATGGACTCCGCGCCAAGGAATTAGAATCGGGCTTTACCAGTACTATGTAACGAGTGGCCATATGCAAACGTACCGACCGTGTGCGGCAAGAATACAATACAGCTGTTATGCGGATGCGGATGCGCGTGTTCCGCTCGGTGGAATCTCTCGCAGGATGTCTCCGGAAAGTAGGTGCTGAAGGGCCGTCTTCGTGGTGAGTTGTGGCGTCCGTCTTGATCAGTGCGCAATAGACTGATCTCGGTCTCGTTGCTAGATGAGTCCCAAGGAAGGATATGGCACAGCTGTGCTCGGCGAGTGAAACGAGGTTCGGGGACTCTGCTCGCCTCGGGATACTAGGGATTGGCCCTGTCAATACGGAGCACCCCAAATCCAGACGCAGTGAGTCTTTGTCGTCTCGGATTCCATTCTCCCCTCGGCCAGTAGAGCACTCCTCATACTCGCCCCGGGTGACTTTGCAAGTCTCGTTGACTCGGGTCGAGCCGCATCCCTCAGGATCAAGCAGTCAGCAACTCGAAGATCATGTCTGGGGCGAGTTCGTACAGCAATCTCGGGATACGAACATGAAGAGGAAGATCGCGCAACGTACCACTCGGAGAAGCTGTGTCTGAGCACCGCTCGGAACACTCCTCCCGTCCGCATCGCATTGTGGAGTGAGTAGCTGTGATCTATTTTAGTTACCGCACGCGTGACCTGGTTGTCATTTCCAGCTCGCGTCGAAGAGAATTTGGTCCGACAGTGGCGAGGATTGGCAGCCTCGAAGCGATGTGTTTCACATGCGCGTCACGCCGGATAGCAGTAATGCACGCATCGAATTGAGCCTGTCCTGCGGCAGCGCCAGTCTCGACGACCAATCCAGTACGACCCACTGGGCGATCGTGACGTTCGCACAGTACGCCGAGATACGAGAGAGGCGCCGCGGAGAAAACATCACACGACAAGACGTACGACTGGGAGGAAAGTGTGCCTGGGCATCGCTCGGAACACTCCTCCCGTTCGTTCTTCAAGTGTCACAAACATGGGTCGCGAGATTTGCATATGTACAACAGAGTTCTGCTCATGGTGGGTCAACTGGCTTGCTCGTAACTGACTGCTACCAATGTTTAGAGGGCCGTAGACGAAGATCGCGTCCGAGCATGCCAGTGGCTCGGAGCAGTTCTCTTGTGGATCAGACTCTCCGTTCCGCGTTCGGCGAGGCAGGTACGCGCGGACTGAAAGAAGTCGGCACGAATTCAATTGCACTGCATTACCCTTTTGCCACACGACACGGAATGGGTGGGTTCATGATTCGGGTACGTTCGGCCATCACTGACTATGCCAATTACTCTTCGTCAGCCCAATTGGTCGTCTCGTTGAGGGGTCGCGATCGTATCATGATGACAGCCTCTCGGAGACCTCCTCGGGGAAGCATGTGCCTCGTTCGCTCTGCATTGACCTGGATCCAAACGCCACCGACGAGGTTCGGAGTGGTACTACCTACAGGAGTCTCCTCCACCTCGAGACTCTTGTCACCGGTAAGGAGGGTGCAGCAAGCAACTGTGAGTGTCTCCGACGAGTCACTCTACAGGCGATACACGTCGGGTCGAGCTGTCAATACAACTCACAGTATCTCTAGGCCACTCCGTTCTCAAGACCGGCGTCGTGCACGTCTAGGTAAGTGTATTCGAAGGTCGTCGTTCAGTTCATTCGCCTAGTACTGCTGCAAGACAGTCGCTACTGGGGGGGGCAAATGCCTCCGAGTCTCCGAGTCAGTGCAACCATCATCCGGTCTCCCCGCCCGTTTTCTCGGGGCTCCGAATACCTGCGCTATTTGCAGACAGCGCCCGGGGGTCTAGGACTCGGTGTGCCTGACACATTGAAGCTAATCTTGTCTGTAGGGGTCTCCGGGCGACTCATATGAGTCACTTCGCATCCTTGCATGCCGACATTCACATTCCTGCTTCCACGCAAACTCCGAGTAGTGTTAGCAGCCTTACGGGATTGTCACTCGGCAGGGTCATCTTCGAGTCGCACATACGGTACCAGAAGGACATGGCTCCGACTGCGCGCGGACTCATAGTGTGAGCTAAACATTGTCAATTTACCATTGAGACTTAGCTTGTCTCATGATTAGATTGCCTGGCATCACGTTGACGGAGCCTGACAGAATCTTCTAGGTCCACTCACTGCTGTCCGCCAGATAACAGCGCATATCGCGTACACGTCCCGTAACGGTCGCGCCAATGCCGTTACACGTCTGGATAGTCTAGAACTCGAATCGCGGGCTGCGCGAAGATCGCTACGAGGACCGGTAGTCACGTCTGCGGCGCTGGCAGATCGCCCAGTTCGTACAGGATGATCTATCGGGCAGTTGCTGCGGTCCGGCACCGACCACCCATTCTTCTCGAGTATGCGGTCAGCCTTCTAGTCTCTCACATCAATGTCGTACAGATGACCTGGAATGAACGGCGTCCGAAGGGTCCCGGCTCGTCGCATCGCGCGATCTGCCTTGCCGCAGTCGCTGTCTCGGCAACAATAATGCAAGAGTCCGGTCTGCGCGCAGGACCCTGGTCACGTCCCTCTGACGCATTTCAACTGCGCTGAGCGTCTTTGCGCGGGGTAACTTGAATTGATGTACGAAGGTGCACCGGATGCATCGGTCGCGGCCCGCACAGCAATGAACTCACCGGGTCTCTCTCGGACCTCCATGCACCAGTCCTGGGTGAGAGGAACAAGAGTCCGCAGCCTGAGGAGCAAGGCTGCAACGTTGTGTACAACACTGCAAGATTCCGACAGCAAAGTGTGCTGTGCGCGCTACCGTAACGTGAGCGCGGAGAAATTCGACGCAAGTCCAGATTAGAGAGTAAGTAGTGTATCCGAGCATGGCTCGGAACACTCTTCCCGTTCTTCTCGCCTCGGCCTCCTTTTACTGTAATTTTACGACCTCTTTCGCTTCCTGCATCTCGATTGGCCAGATACCTCTTCTGGAGACCGATGGGAATGCACGCCCCGGGATCTGGCCTTAGATCCCTTCGGTGACCCTGCTGTTGTGGCGGGCCAACGTGCTCGTGGACATTTGTGTTGCTGAGCACTGATGATGGCATTCTCGTCAACCTCCGAGTCACTCCAAATCAATCCGATGGCTTGAGCACGGTATTGTCGACCTCTCTCCGGCTCTCTACGGATGAATTACTAATTATGCTTATTCGCATTTTTCGCGACTCGGAGGACATTTCCTGGCGCCGTCTGGGCCCTGCCAGTGTCGACCGTAGCCGCCCAACATTGGCTATGCACTGCCCCGTTCTCCGCGCAACCGTGACAGGTTGAAATCATACTGTCTAAATACTGGCAATGGACCAATTAGCAATCAATTATGTCATAATGGCAAAAACATCGCTCTCAAGTCAGTAAGTACTGATGCTCTGTATGTCACGGTATTCCTGGGGACATATTCTGTATAGGACAGGTTATATTCCAGACAGTGGTCACTGCCTGGAATATAGCCTGTCTTGTGCAGGAAGTGTCCCTACATGTGAAGTTAGTCCAAAGAAACAAGGATGTGAGAGTCATACCATGCTCGAAGCCTAAGCCGAGGATCAGTAAGCATTCGGAGAATGTAACCAATAAGGAATGTATCAGGGTGAAGCCCGATCAACTACTGAGATCCTGATCTTGGGGATAAGCCGGGATGAGAATTCTGAATTAGGTCTGGACACTGACTTCGGATCACTGAGGGCCGGTGTTCCATTCCAGATCTAAATATCTGTCTTACTGTGGTTTCAGCTCCCTTAATACAATCTCATATCACACGACCGGCAAGTCAGACCTTCACCCCCCTCTTTGCTCGCTCTTTGATAGACAGTACAGTCAGTGCCCCTTTGGGCATCTTGGCCATTGCTGACATTTCATTACTCAGGGGCAAGGCCCACCACACAGAGATGCCGTAGAGACACTTCTCGGCCAGTGCCAAACTCGGTGGATGGACATTGGTATGCTGGGATCCAGTGTACAAGGATGCACATACCGGGAACACCAACTCTTTGTGCACCATGTGTCTCACTTCCGGTAAGCCCGATTGTGTGTATTTGTATCCTTGCTTATGCCCACTCGCTATCAGTCGATATCTGCCGTTGAGCGAGGTAGCAGACGGAGCAAAGGCAGCGGTGGTGCAAGCACAACTTGCATCCGTGGCAGCAAAACTTCTCGGCGGCTGCCGGGCCCGGCGGCGGGACGTCAATGCGCTGAGACGGAGGTCAGGCTGGGTTGGATGGCATGCGAGGATGCGCGCGCCGCGGACAGGGAACATTGGATCTCGGTGCGGCGTGCCTCTGAGTCCCACTTGCAGTAAGCCCATGCAGTGTATTTGCACGCATTTCCTTACGTACCACTTATGCTCTATCAGCGTCCGGACTCGTCATTATCCGGCTTCGAGCCAGATGGCATACGAAGCTGTGACATGCAACTTGAAGCACAGCTCGCGTTGGTGGCAGCCACGTTGACGGCGCGCAAGGAAGCGGTTCCACCCATAGGTATGGTTCCCAACGTCGACTCGCACAGCCGCTCTACTTGACTGAGTGCGGAGGGACCGAGTCTTGGCGCGCAGCGCGCGCGATTCACAATCAGTAAGTGCATAGGGTTTTCACGAGCATTTACCCTTGCTTACAGTTTGAGTAGTCGCTGTGCTTCCCGCGTCCGTTGAGCTCAGATGCGTGGTGGCATGTCAAAACCACATCCCAGGCACATGGATTCGGCGCGCGTCGGCTCGGAGTGAGCACGCAACGAGCAGTTCAAGTCTCGAGAATCCAAGGACCGGTGAGCGCTGGAGCACGTACGAGTAGCCTGCAGCCTTATAGTTCTATCGCTTGAGGCACATGCAAATCACGGCCCTCAACTTTGCGCCGAAGGAATCAACTTGTGGCGTGCAGCGGGAGGATTTTGAAAATGGTCAGTGCGCTGCGAATTCACGAGTATGATATCTAATTAGTCGGTGTACTGCTAGATATTCTGGCCCTGTCGGTTCCAATAGGCTACGTGTGCGCCGCGTGGTAGCAGGTCAAGTCCGCAAATCCAGTCGAGCACATGTAGATCACGTACCGGGAGGTGGCAAGTCCGGTGTATTGCGCGTCGGTCAAGTGTTCGCGCGAATGACACGAGACGGCGTGGATGTGCGGTGCGTGCGGAGTTCAAGCCCTCGGATTTGTCACACCAGCGTTTGGGCGAGGGAGGGCGGCGGATGCGGTCTAGTCCAAGCGGCGAGACATGCAGAGCACATCTCGCGGCTCACGACGGGTAAGCATTGCAGCACATACGGGTAGCCTCTCACCTGATGGTTCTATGGCTCCGAATCACAGATCACGTACCGGGAGGAGACTTTGCGGTGTATGACGCGCCGGTCAGCTCTTTGCGTGAATGTCCTGCCAGATGTGCGAGGTACGCAGAGGCTCAGAGCGGAGTCGGCCTCTCGCGTTCGGTACGAAAAGAGGTTGTGGGCCGGCAGAGGGTGATGTGCAGAGTAGAGGTGCTGGGGAGAGCGGAGATTCGCGTCGTGTCCATTGAGATTTGTAGCTGCGAGCGTGGAGGGCGCAGAGGATTCAGGAATGAGTGGGCGGGCAAGGAGCGTAGAAAGTGACAGCGACGCGCCGCGCGAATGTCACGTGAGGGCGCGATCGAGCAGCGAGTGCTCTCTGTGCTTGAACACGGTCTCTCTGTGCTCGACCGCGGTCTCCCTCTCTGTGCACGACCACGGTCTCCCTCTCTGTGCTTCAACACGGCCTATCTCTCCACTTGGCCTCGGACAGCGTGCGTCCGCATCCGGCTTCCGCCTCTACCAAGCCCTGCTCGCCCCCCGCATCGTCTACGCCGAGCTGTCGCTTATGCACAATCGGGGAGGACGGCGCGGGCGACGACTCGAGGGCGGCCGCTTCCTCGAGGAGGTGCTGCTGCAGAAAGCGCGACGCGCCGCGCATGGGCGACGAGGAGCGGCGCTTCTTGGCGAACGGTTGGGTGGGGCTCTCGGAGGAGTCGCCGGGAGAGATGCCACTCGGCACGGCGAAACCGCCGCCAAAGCCACCGAAGTCGACAGAGGGTACATGGGAAAAGTAGTCTTCGAACGTGCTTATGGTCGGCGCGGCGGATGTAGGGACCGCGAGTGGGTTGTTGTTCACGTCAAAGGCGGTGATCGTCGGGACGGCGGAGAGCGGGCCATCGCTGGGCACCGACGGCGACGGGACGTATACGAAGGACGAATCGACGTCCATAGCGTCGGACGCCGCGGGGGACGATGGAATGTTCTGAGGCTGGCAAAGGTCGTCAGCCACAGTACGTTCTATGAGTCGCGATCGAGCCCGAGCGCGAGTGGCTCACTGGACTGAAACCGAACGACTGACCTTGGCCGCGACATTGGGGTCCTGACCAGTGGCCATCCACTCAAAGGGCAAGGCAGCGCGCTGAAGACGCTTGCTTGCGCTGTTGGTCCCAGTGGACTTGGCCACCGACTGGAGGCTGGTGACCGAGTCGTGGCCGGTGTTGTTGCTCATGTCCCTACCGAACAGCCGGGCGTTGCTCGTCATTGCGCGCGGACGGCCAACGAAGGCACGCTGCTTGTCGACAGGCTCGTGGCTCCGGATGCTTGGGGCCTGAAGACGCGTCGGGGCGGCGGGGGAAATGTCCATGGGCGCGTAGTCGGGGTTCTCGGGCTCCGACTCGGGCGAGAGGTCGAGGGACTGGCGCGGCGGCGAGTTGAGCGACATGGTGGAGGCGAAGGAGAGCTCGAGGTCGTCCGCCTCGGAGGAGAGGAACTCGTCCATCTCCGTGTGCGCGGCGGGCTTCATCAACCTCTGGCTGACCTTGCGGGAAGGCGCGGCGGGGACATCGAGGTATTTCTTGCTCGTTGAGGAGAAGCCGAAGAATGACATGTTCTCCTTGAGGCCGAGTCGAAGTCCAATACGTTTCTTGCTTTTGACTGTATACGGTGCTGGTAACTCTGCTCGACGAGACGGCTTCAGTACGCTGGGTATGCGCATGGCGGATAGACTAAGGAATACAGCGACGGGTAGTGATACACAACGGAGATGATGATGTACAACAGAACAGATGGGGAGAGAATCTAGGCCACAGGAGGAGCGAAGGGAGGAGGACGGTGACAAGTGAAGAGAAAGCAGGATGGAAGAGGCAAGGTGGAGTTATAAGGGTACGAACCAAACAGTGTGGCCCCAAACAGAGGTTGTGGCTTGAGTGAATCGTTGGGTTTAAGTATAGCCGGCTATGGAATAGACGGGGTCAGCGAATATGAATGGAAATGAAAATGCGCTAAAACAGTGGAAACGTTGGAAGAGTGACTGATCGAGATAACAGGGTGTTGCATTGTCCATTGTCACCGGTCCGTGAAGCATGGTTGGCTGGAGACGAGGGGGTCCCCGTTTCGCGGTCCCCCAGGCTTTGACCCCCATTATGGCGACGCGATGATATACGGACTAGACCGATCTGAACGAGATGTGGTTCCCGGGTGCTTTCTCCATCGAACACCGAGTAGAGGGAGGTGTGACTTGCCTTGCACGTCGAATGAATGTGTGTACGGAGGAGGCCGCGCCTGTCAGGATGATGAGAGAGGAGATTAGGACCTGCTGGCACTGGGAAGGTAGAGCAGCGAGCCAAGGAGGCGTGCTGGCGTCCTTACGCGAAACGAACCAACGAAATAGGCAAACGGTGCAAACCTCTCTGTGTACGTCTGTGGGTCCGCACCAGGGTGTGCAAATAAGCGTCTCGCGGCAACGCGTGACAAAGACTGGCTACACGTACGAATGAAAGGGGTATGGGGCGTCGCCG
>MPVS01000514.1:4441-17935 GCA_001931775.1 Fomitopsis pinicola
AGAGCAGATGGGGCGCTAGCGATTATCCTAGATATGTAGCCGGGTGCTCGCAAAGGTGCCAGAGGGTGCCAGTCGTTGTGTACTGCAAGATGCTAGTAGTGTCGCGTTTCTGTAGTTGTCGCTTGCTTGGATGACTATGTATGCCTTGGCCAGCGTGGCCGCACACAGCAGTGACCTAAGGCTGACTGGCGTGATACTGATAGCCCCATGCAGAGCTTGCCTCGAAGTGAAACCCTGTACGTTTGATCAGTCGCCTTCCGGGGTCGTTCGCCGTGGAGTGACCTCTTGCCAGTCATCTGTGCGGTCTTTAGGTCACTCAGGCTGGCGATCCACCGTCACGCACCGCATATCCTACTCGCCGCATACTACCTCTTCAACTTGATTTCCGGGCTCGGACCATTACCTCACTGCGGGCTGTCTCCAGCTCTAGGTCCTTTAATTTTCTTGTACCTCCGCTAGCGAGCGCTGTAGTGGCAACTTGAAGCCGACGCTCGACGTCCGCTATGAGGCCCACAGCACGATCACGTGTCTTGTTTGGATGCCGCCAACACTGTGGCGGAGGACGACGGGCGTCTCAGGGTCGCGTCCGACTCGAACAATATCTGAATCTCTAGCTTCGACCACGCTTGTCTCGCACACTCTTACGTTGCCCCTTCTGGATACTAGATACACTTCTAAAAATCTGATTTGCTTCAAAATGTACGGTCCCATTGCGCGGGTAGACGTCAACACCTTCATACGCGAATTCGTGCCTGGTTCAAACATCCCCGAGGGCAGTGCTGTGGAAGCATTCCACAGGGACAATCTATTAGGTGAAGAGGAGTCAATCTGCAGTGAAGTGGTGCGTACCTGGATGTGCACGCTTTGAGATCGTACTGAATGGTCGCCGTGTACTATTTAGCTCAAGGTGGCGAACTCCGTTTTTGGTCACGTCCAAGACTGCACCAGAAGGTCGAGTATTGCTGTGAAGTATGAGCAAGCCTGGGGGTATGCCTTCGACGCGAGCCGAACTCCCTATATCATTGTTGGCTTCAATAGCGAAGACGTTGTGCAAGCCGACATTATCGAACCATCCCGCCCACCTAGTCATACAATACGGTCAAATCCGATTGACCAAGAAGAAGTCAGGGATGGAATGGGTTGGCACCTAGTATCGCTTCTAATCGAAGTGAGGTCTTTGGGGACGGACTCGCCGTTTGTCATCCCGGGCTTGGCCACCGCCCAACCCTCTCGGCCAGTGGATGAGTCTGCACCTGCAAGCACCGTCCCGACGTCTACCTCCTTGCCCCAATCCCGCGTTCCTGACCCGTCCCAAACTCTTCACTCATCACCAAGTGGCGTCCTTTCTCCTCCACACGCGTCTTCGACCAACTCGAGTTCTAGGACAGAATCAGATCTCGAGTACGATTACGGTACAATCACGATGAGACAGCTGAAGCAACACGCTAGCGAGGTGATGCGCCGCGGATCCCGACTATGTGTCTTTACCGTGTTCGTCTGCCGCGATTTCGCTTGGCTGCTCCGGTGGGATCGGGCTGGTGTTGTTGTCTCTGACGCATTCAACTTGCTCGAGCAGCCACGAGTCCTGGCAAACTTCCTCTACCGTTTCGCTCGCATGACCGACGAGCAGCGGGGGTTTGACCCCACTGTCACTCTCGCGAGCGAGGAAGAAGCCCAGCTGCTGCATTCAATTCCACAGCCGTGTATTGAGACGGCATGGCAGAAGATGGCCTACGCCAATACTCGGCAAAAGGACTGGCCCGTATATACGATCACGATCCCGGAAGACGACTTCATCCCACCTTCGCGGCTGACGTCCGATTCGACGTCGATCAAGGCTCAGGATCGTTCTAAACCCTCGAGAGACGGGCCCCTGCGCAAGCTCGTCGTTGGAAAGGCGCACTTCACGAGCGAGTCAATCACCGGGCAAGGAACGAAGTGCTACCTTGCATACGACATTACGGACCGTCGGGCGGTTTTCTGCAAGGAATATTGGCGCGTGGACTTGCCGACATCGCATGCTGAAGGCGACGTGTACGTGGACTTGCATCAACATGGCGTAGAGTTCATACCCACTCCGATCGCTGCTGGCGACGTTCGCTATGGGGAGACCAGCCTTTTCAGCACGTGCACGCAGGAGTTCCTGCCTGACGACTCGAGTCAGCCACGGTTGATTCTGTATCGACTTCTCCTGAAAGAAATTGCCGAGCCGCTCGAGACGTACCGCAATTCGCGTCAGCTGGTCTCTGCATTGTTCCAATGTATAGTTGGTTCGTTCTTCTCTGTCTCTGTACCAAGTTTGCCCTTGCTTACCTTTCCAATTCCAGCGCACGAACAAGCATGGACGAAAGCGAAAATACTGCATCGGGACATCAGCGTGAACAACATCCTGATATACAGATACCGTTCTGGGGGGAAGATACACTGGATTGCATTTCTCGTCGACTGGGCTTTCTGCAAGTATGAACACGAATTGGGGCTAGAGGTAGTGCAGAAGACTCGCTCGGTGCGTTCTCACGGTTTGTATTATGCGTTGAAGACCTGACATGTATGCAGGGTACATGGCATTTCATGTCTGCTGTGCTCCTCCTCTTCCCGGGTCACTTTGTGCACGCCGTTTGGCACGACCTCGAAGCGTTCATCCATTCCTTGCATTGGATGTGTCTGCGATTCCACAAGATGGACTACATCACCGCAAAGACCCTGCGCAACCGCGTCTGCGATCTGTATGCAGAAGCTGACAGACGCGACGACGGAGTCTGTTACGGCGGTCATGCCAAACTGAAAGTATTTTCGAAAGGGTTGATACCTTTCGATCTCCAGGGTGGCTCTGTGGATCAGCCACAGGGGCTGCATTCCCTCCTGGTTGCGCTTTCCGACCTGTACGGGGAGCAATATGCTTGGTTGAAAGCACAGTCGATGCTCCCTACCATCGACGATGCGGCCGACGAACCCTTAGAGACCGACGCCGCGCAGGGCGCAACGGAAGATCAGGAAGAGGAGCTCGACGGAGTGCCCCTCGAGAAATTCGAGTTCGTGGACGACGCCCCAGCCGCCCCCATCATTGTCCAGCAACCTCTCCCAAAGAAGCCAGAACCCGTCCTTGACCATCGGCGAGTGAAACTTGCTTTCCAGCGGGCGCTTCAAGGGCCAGGCACCTGGAGTGATGATCCCAAGTCTGTTACGGACCGCTTTGCGCTGTTTGATAGGTTCACTTACAATACAGGACCAGCGTGAAATGGTCTTCGGATGGTTCAAGCGACAGGAAGGGGAAGCGCAACTCCGCTTCGACATCAGGAGAACGGGTGTCTCGCAGTTATGCCCGTTACTCGCAGACAGCCGTATCCGAGTAAGTTCTCGCAGCCTGCAGGAGCTCGCTCCAGAGAATTGCTTCTCGGCGCCGAGACTGGAGCCTCGGGCAGCCTCGGACATCAAATTAAGACGCCTGCCGTGTGGCGTATCACAACCCGAGATCTTCAAGATCGCGCTTTCCGCCCACTGACCTTGAGAATGCCGTTTACACCCTTGCTCAGGGCCCACTACAGTAATATAGTTACTGAATATGAGAGGGGGAGTTTCCTCTGGTGTTGA
The DNA here is from genome assembly GCA_001931775.1 of Fomitopsis pinicola. NCBI lineage: Eukaryota > Fungi > Basidiomycota > Agaricomycetes > Polyporales > Fomitopsidaceae > Fomitopsis > Fomitopsis pinicola. Next base: position 8,033 of record MPVS01000514.1, read on the forward strand.
GCAACAATTGACCGTGCTGATATTATTCCAAAAGCCCTTACAATTGTGTCAGTTGTCTAGTATAGCCACGGCATTGCAACATACTATCTGCTTTATAAGTCGAGAGCAAGTGGACCCACATTTTGTACAGGTCTGCGGCGAGAGCATCCCCGGGGTTGGAGCATGCTCCGATCTTCGTGACAAATCCGGCAAGTGCACAGATTCAGCTTCTGTGAGTATATAGGATATCGTTCATGGTGGTGGCTTCAGTGTGGTGCACCGTGCACCGGGCATATGTGGCGCAAGATCTGTCTGAGATCGTTTTTGTGTGAGCCGTTACCGTGCCGTTGCTCACATAAGCTCTCGATCCTCCTGTCATTGGCAAAGCATCTGAATTGGGCTCCCCAGAGAAAATTTCTTGGCGCCGAGTCAGAATCTCTCCTACGAGCTCTCCAGAGATTCCTCCTCCGGGCCGAGTTTCATTTTCTCACAGTAGCGCATTCGAGCCCTCACAGTTTCGAGGAAACCCTGATGGAAGGCTACCGCGTCTGGGACCGAGACACCGCAAACCTCACGGTTGGGCTCCATTGTCTCGTACCCATCCGCTTTGTAACGGTCGCACCCTACCACCGCACCGATAACACGTCTGGGGTACTTGAGGCGGCGCACCCCCCATACATTTAGCGCCCTTGAGGCGCCCGCCTGTAACGGTCACATCAGCTTCGATGTGGCTGATGCACGTGAGATGCAAGATAGCCTTGTGCGATCCGCGTCGGCGAGCGGTGCTGTAGGCAGGGATTGGGCGGTGTTGTGGACGTGGAGGTATCATGAGATGACTTCCCGGCTGTAAGGCACTCGGACTGTGTGTGATTAGTAATGTTAGAGAGGGCAAGAAAAATGAATATCGAAGAAAAAAGTTGTCAGGCTCGAACCAGCGCCGTCGGCAAAATATAATCGCAATACGCCACTACACCATAGGCGCACTAAGAGGATGCCCGACGGTGAGACTATGTTCGCCATCTGCCCCGCCCCCGGGAGAGAGCTCACGACGTCGTGCTTGTTGCTCATCGAAATGTGAGAAAACTTTTGTCCTCAATACCCTGACACTTCTTAAAGGCCATAGGTATAACCAAATACGACTGAGCCCCGGCGAGCATCTTCGTGCACTCTCCCCGGGGTGAGGTAGATGGCGAACATACCCTCGCCGTCGGGCATCCTCTTAGTGCGCCTATGGTGTAGTGGCGTATTGCGATTATATTTTGCCGACGGCGCTGGTTCGAGCCTGACAACTTTTTTCTTCGATATTCATTTTTCTTGCCCTCTCTAACATTACTAATCACACACAGTCCGAGTGCCTTACAGCCGGGAAGTCATCTCATGATACCTCCACGTCCACAACACCGCCCAATCCCTGCCTACAGCACCGCTCGCCGACGCGGATCGCACAAGGCTATCTTGCATCTCACGTGCATCAGCCACATCGAAGCTGATGTGACCGTTACAGGCGGGCGCCTCAAGGGCGCTAAATGTATGGGGGGTGCGCCGCCTCAAGTACCCCAGACGTGTTATCGGTGCGGTGGTAGGGTGCGACCGTTACAAAGCGGATGGGTACGAGACAAGGGCTCCATAGGAGATCTAGAGCAGAAGGGGCGCTGGCGGTTCTTCTATTCTATCGCATAGGTACTCGTCGTTGTGTACTGAAAGATGCTGATGTCGCGTGTCTGTAGTTGCGGGTGCTTGAATGACTATGTATTCTTAGCTATGTAGCATGGCTGCATACTAGACCGGTGACCTAAGTATGATTGGTGAGGCTTAGTACAGTGCAGTGCGGAGTCGCTAGCGCTAGCCTCCGAGTCTCCCTCTGTATATTTAATCTGTCGCCTTCCGGGTTGCTCATCGTAGTTTGAGTTTCGTACTGAGCGGGTAACCACCACTGCCTAGTACTTAGCTAGATGGCCCGCCAGCGCTAGCAATGTATTAGTACAGTAGCTCCTCAGGCGCGCGCCCGCGCCCTTCCCATCCTAGCTACTTGCACACACAGGCTTTTCGACTTGCGCTGGAGGCCTGGCTGATCTACGATGCGGCATAGTCGTTCTCGGGTCTATTGGATGGCACAACTGCCCCCAGCAGCCACGTCTGCCTTCCTCATCTCCTCCCGCAACCTCCTCATCTCGCCCCTCAACTTCTTGATCTCCTGCGCTGCGTCATCTTGCGCGCATCTCAAGGCCTCCTCCAAGTCCCGCGAGCGCTGAACGAGTGCGCTCTCCGTCTTCATCGCCTGCCATCGCACCTCCGTCAACTCGTGCATCGCTGTCTCTGCTGCTCGTTGTCTGGCCGTCGAGACCTCGGAGAATTGGAAGTGCATGGCGCTCAGCTCGGAAAGGGCGTCGTCGCGCGCACGAGCCGCTTCAGCGAGCTGGCCGGCCAGGGTTTCCGCGTTGGCCGTGTACGCCTCAGCCTGACTGTGTAGGAGCGCGATCTCCTGGTCCTGGACCACAGTGCGTTGGTGCAACTCTTCCAGCTCTGAACCCCTTGCCTTGAGCTCCGAGGTCAACTTTGTGCAGGTGTCATCGAGCTGCGCGTTTCTCTGTTTGGCTTGGACCAGCTCCGCCTCCACTTCCTCGCACCGCTCGCGCTCCGTCTTCAACCGCCTCGACGTCTCCAGCAGAACTCTTCCAGTCTCTTCGAGCTGTCCACTGTCACTCAGCCCAATCGGTGAAAGATCTACTGTGGTACGAACCTTCAAGTCCGCGGTCTCCAGTTCCTTGGACCGACTCGCAGCCTCACCTCGGAGCTGAGCGATAGTCGCTCTTAGCTCTGCGTTCTCATCCTCGGACTGAGCTTTAGCCCCTTTGATATTCTCGAGCTCGTCTTTCGTAGTCTGCACCTCGGTGTGCAGAGAACTGCACATGGTGCGTTCCCGCGCTAGCTCAGCCTCGACCTCTGCCATCGCTGTGGACCTCTTGGTTATCTGTGCGGTCTTGAGGTCAGCAACATGCCGTGCACTCCGGATTCAAGCTCGCCGCATACCTCTTCGCTCAACGACTGCGCTTCCTCGGTCTTGCGTAGTATCTGCTTCTCCGCGCTCACCAACTCATCCTTGGTCTCTTGTTGCGCAGCCCTCGTCTCGTCGATCTATCCAGTTCATCGGTAAGCACAGCGCGCGACCGTCTTCACTAAGCCCATTACCTCACCCCGAGCTGTCTCCAGCTCTAGGTCCTTCGTTGTGATCTCCGCTAGCGCCTCAGCAAGCTGACGCTCGACCTCCGCCAGGCGCTCCTCAGCTTGCCTCCGCGTCTCGTCCTGCTGCCCCCTTCGTCTCGCTTCCTCCTCGTTCTCCGCCACCAGCGACTGGACGCGCTCCTCGAGCCCCGCAGCCGTGCGCGACTTCGCCGCCAGCGCCGCCTCGGACGCGTCCAGCTTTGCGGGCCCTCCGTCAGTACGTCCTCTATGGCACCCAACGGCGAAACGCTGACCTTCTTCCTCAGCTCCTCCATGGCCTTGCTCGCCGCGTCATCGCCGAAATCGGAGCTCAGCGGCAAAGAGAGCACGGAGCTCGTCGGGCTGCTCGTGAGGCTCGCCACCGGCAACGTAGGCGTCGGTGTCACGCTAGTGGCGGAGGCCTCGGCCGGCTGGGACTTCAAGAGGCTTACGACGCTCGTACTGAACCGCGTGAGTGGCGAAGGCCTGAACGTTTGCTTCCTCGACGAGAGTGAGCCAGTGCGGTTTGCGAGCATGGTGGAATGGATAGGTGGTTGATCGTACAGTGGGTGCTCGATGGACTCAGGGTGTGGGGAGCGCAGTGCAGGGCTGACGACTCTTTATCATGCGTCGGTGTGATAGGTGAAGCGCGACTTCGGGCTCATATCCGGGTCTGCGCAACGTACGTCGAGCACGCTCACAACGGATGAAGATCGCACGACTGGGAGCGGGATATCTGTCATCAACGGGCCTCGTTCGGCGTGCATACGACACCTATGCAGCCCATATATCGCGTTTCTCCGCTCGAGGTATCTCCGGTCACGAGGAATCCGACATGCGAAACAGCAGCAGTCTAAGTGCGGATCTCAGGTAATGTACAACATCAATAACTTATGTGATATCATATAGACGTGCCCTGCAGGATTCCGTCCCACCCGGCCCTCATTGCACCACACACCCGCCGGACTGCGCCTTCTTCAGCTCCTCCTTCAGCCTGGCGGCCTCGTCCTTCTCCTTCTTCGCGTCGTCCTTGGCTGTCTTCACGTCCGCCTCCAGCCCTCCAACCTTCTTCAGGAGCGCATCCCGCTCGTACACCATCTCTTCTGCGCTACTCGTGGCCGCCCGCAGCGCCTCGTCCCTGGTCCCAAGCTCCGCCTGCGCGGCCTCGAGCTTCGCGTGCGCGTCCTCGAGCCGGCCCTCGAGGGACCGCCGGACCTCCTCCTGCACAGCCTTCTGCGCTGCGGCTTCCATGCGCAGGGCCTCGAGTCTGTTGTCTCGTGCGACAAGCTCGTCGCGGAGCTGCGCTAGCTCTGCCTGCATCACGGACAGTTGGGCCTGCAGAGTGTCTAGCATCTGCTGCTGGGCGGCCTCCTTCGCTTCATGCCCTGCGTTCGTGGTCTCGAGGACCTTCACTTGTTCCTCGAGCCTGGCTGCTTTCTGCGACTCGTTGGCCAGCGCTCCTTCCGCAGCGTCAAGCTAGTATGAAGGGTGGTCAGTCCACGTTCTGGTCGCGACCTAGAGTCTGCTCTCACCTTGGTGCGTAACTCTTCGTCTGTCTTTGAGGATGCCGGCTCGGGAGGCCCAAGCGGCAGGGAGCTCACAGACGACGTCGGGCTGCTGGACACAAGCGGTCCAGACGCAGGCGTCTCGGCCCCATTAGCCTGCGCCTTATCCTTATCCTGCCCCTTGACGAGGCTGACTGCGCTCGTGCTGAACCGCTTCAGTGCCGACGGCCTGAGCGAGCGGAGGGAGTCCTGCCGGGTGAGCTGCTTCTTCGGCGGGAGCGTGGCGGCCTTCGACGGAGTCACGCGACCGTTGATCGGTGCGGGCTCCTCGCTCAGCGCGAGCGACGCGACAGACGAGGCGGGGCTGCTCGAGACGGCGGTGGAGGACTCGGAGGCCTCGCTCGGCTGGGACTTGAAGGAGCCGGAGGCGAAGCGCGAGAGGGCGGAGGGGCGCGAGGTGCCTTTGCGGGTGGGCTGGCGGGCGGACATCGTGGTTGTGTGTGTGTGAAAGAAAGTTGGTGCTGGTGCTCACGATACAAGAGGTGGATATGCTGCATGATTCTCTTGCGCGNGAACATCGTGGTTGTGTGTGTGTGAAAGAAAGTTGGTGCTGGTGCTCACGATACAAGAGGTGGATATGCTGCATGATTCTCTTGCGCGGACACCGTTATATAGACGTGCAGCGTGGTGCAGTGACCGGAGCCGTCCTTCGGGCAACGAGCATGCCTGGCGTGCCCGCACAGCAGCATGCCCGCTACCGGGAGTGCGGATGCCGTGGGCGGAGGCGATGCGAATCGAGGCAAGCACAACAGAAACGCGTGCTGCCGGCCCTGTACGCGAACTGATACGGGGCGCGGATATGAAGGAGGAGGCTGGGTGCGTCCACTCGCAGCACGACTCGCTCCTTACTGCCAGTCCCGCGCGTGTTCTTGCGCGTGGCTTGCACGTGCGAGAATGGCGGACCTCCGCTCTTCTTGCGCGGTAGCCAAGATGTAAGTATCGTGCCTAGCTTTCGAAATGGGTCTAGGCACTCATGGATACAAGATGGATATGACTGAGGAGACTGAGGAGCTTGACCCGCACGAGCTTGACCACATGTGGAGTGTTGGTACCCTGATATGGCAAGTTGGCACGAGCAAGGTCGACGCCGTAAGTAGCCGCTGTGAATGACATCACCGTGACGCAGAATTCTCCAGCGTAGCCAGGAGCATCGCCGAGCGCATATAACCCGGCGACCTTGACGCTAATCGCATAATCCCTCGTCTCTGCATCTCCGCAACTAGATTCTAATCTCTCGTCCTCGTCATGGACACTACCCGCGCAGACTACATCGGGGGCCGCCCAAATGATGTCGGTGACAATGCACAGCACACGACCACCGACAACCAGAAATTCAAGAAGCAATCCCAGACCATCAGCCGTCCCCCAGTGACGGACCACAATATCAACGATGAGTATATGCGCGACCCTCCTAACGTAAGTAGGACCGCAGACTAATGTTCTGGGTATGACGGCTGACTGAAATGCAACATAGAATATGAACGTGCCGGGCGAGGGATCGACGCGGGCAAAGGCCCTTGGTATACAGGAGGGTGCACGGGAGGAGACGGACCCTAAGCAAGAGAAGGGAAACGAGTCGAATGGTAGGGTGAAGAAGGACGCCGCCCTAGGTTCGGTTGCCAACGAAAATACCGTACACCAAAACGCAACTTCATAATGGGTTCTGGTGTAATTGGACTCCATTTTCAGTGTAGATTAGTTGCATCATCACTGCACGCACAATATTGTCTTTCCGAAGAGCTGAACGGTTGTGCCGTTGGTATGCCAGAATCGCACTTGCAACCGGGTGGGGGCGATAGCTTAGATGATGGTACTGTCATCCCTACGTTCAAACAGAACGTGCATGGTTGATTCCTCCGTCGTATTGGGAGGTCAACGGGCCGCAGAGGTATTTCGGAGTACTTATAAGTTATATTCATTCTGTCTACATGGTTGTTGAGGCGACTGGCGGTGAATCTTGATTGACGTCAGCACACAGCTCAATTCGGCGGCTTACCGGCCGCCGACCGCCTACGCTCATTTTCAGCAAATAGCGACATCGCCTCCCTCTCCAACCTCGCCATGTTCTCCGGTTTGCCCATCTCGACCTTCCACGCCTCCGGATCTCGCAACTTCCACCCCAGCTTTCTTTTCGCTATAGCCACATAGCCCACCTCGCTCACGCTCCTCGACGCCCGGTCCATACGCCTCTGCGCCTCCGTCATCTCCGCAAGCACATGCGCGGGCGGGCCCGCCGCGCGCCGGAGGATCGTCCGCTTGATGACGAGCCCCGCCCGCTCGCGCTGGAGCTCCCGCGTCTTGTTCGCGATCTTCTCGCGGCGCGCCGCCTTGATCTGTGCGACGAGCGCGGGTGGGAATGGACGCTTCGCGCGCTCCTCGTCGCGCGTCAGCGCTGCCTGCATGTCCTGCTCATGGTTCACCAGCGGTTCCACTGGTATTCAACGCACTTCAGCATCGCATACACCCGCAATTATGCATGGAAACGGACGCACGCCAAGCTCCCTCGTACTCCATGAAAACACCCTCGAATGGCACGCCTTCGCGCTCTGCCCACCTTGCGAGCGCCCGCTCGAACTCGGCCTCGCGTTTGATATCCATCCGGAGCTCCCGATTCGCGGTGACCTTGACGATGCGCGACTCACGATTCCTCCTACGCTTCGCGATGAGTCGGGAGACGTGCATCGGGAATGGCTTCATCTCGGGCAGAGGCCCGTGAAAGAGCGTCGCCTCCCTGTATGCGCCTGTAAGGATTGACCGGTTCGCGAGTCGTTTGCGCCATGCCTATTGATTATCAGAAAGAGAGCGGAAGATTGATAGCGAAGGAGGACTGACCAGCATTTCCGCGAACATCCGGTGGTTGCGCGCCTTCACGCGTCGGAAGGCTACGAATCGGGCATACCGTTCGACGATGGCCTGTCCGCGTGCGTCGCCGGCTTTTGCAGCTGCGAACGTGTCTCGCATCTACCAAGAACCCCAACGTCAGTCATCTGCTTGAGAGGTAATGTGAGACGCACCTTGTGATGTTTCTGCAATAGCTCCTTCACCGTACTCGCTTTCCGGATGCCTTTCTCGCTCTGAAATACCGCCCGTATCCTCGAACTATCTTCCAGTCAGGCTCGTGTTATCCTCACAGTAACGGGGTACATGCGAGCGAGCAGAGACATACCGTACGGCATCACTCGGCGCGTCGCGAAGAAGACCGCGGTAGAGTGACCATAGCGTCGGAATGCGGTGCGCCTGAAGATTGCAGACGGGAGTACGGAAACGATTAGGGCGTAGCGAGGAAATGAGTGTCGCAACGCGGGAGCGATGTGCGAGAGATTGAGCCGAGGTGATAGAGGTTAGTGTAGTGGCCATAGCAGACATGGACGGTCCCGTTTAAGTCCGCGAGGCGGAGGGTGGGTTGGGTGCACCAATTGTGAGAAACCACAGAGAGACAAGCAACGATAGAATTTCATGAACCCTAGTCTATGTTCGGAGCCAAGAGCCAGTTCTCATGGCCAAGTTGACTGTACAGACCTGTGATAGCGTGGTGGACAGCGACGACGGAGAGACGCTGGCGTCGGCGCAGGTGGCTGGTCGAGATCTAGATCTGGCTCTGTGCAAACGACGGGTGGCGTGGATTTGGTACGCGTATGTAGTACCGCTGCGACTTGGAGCTCAGGCGTCGAACAGTACTGACACGATACTTTGTGTGCCATTGATATGCCTCCTGAGAGCTCACACGGCACCTCGAACGATGCGTACCAACGAATCAAGGTTATTCGAGAGTAAAATCAATATTTACATTGCGGGAGACAAGCGTTACGCAACACAGAGATTAGTCGTACATATCGTCGAAGCAGGTTGTTACAACAGAGCGCCTTCACTCACTATTCATGGCAACGCTACGACTCCTTGGGCCCAAGGCACCCGCCGTCCAGATGACGGAGCAAGGAATCAGATCGGCCAAACAGCATCCCGCATTTGCCAACCACCTCCCGTCCTTCGTAATTGTACCACTTTTTCGGGGGATTAGGGCCTGGAAGATCCTCAATCGGCACGATGCGATCGCAGGAAAACTGACCCTTCGAGCTTGAGCGACTCGCTTCAATAAAATGTGTTTTCAGGTGCCGCACAATGTCGTGTTTCGTCCTGCGTCGCGGGGTCGAGAAGGGGCGGCCGGGTTCGCAATACGGGCACACGAATTTGTCGAACGCCCCGTCGGGAACCTCGTATGGCTCATATCTGACTTGCTTGTTTCGCGGGGCCGTCGCGCGTGGCTTTCCGGAAAACGAGGAGGTGAGCGAGGAAGGGATCCCCACTGACAGGGACGCAGTTGGCTGAGGGCGCCCGCGGCGAACCGCGCGCTTCCCGTGTACCACATCCCCTCTCTCCACCATACGCATTGGGGCGTTTGGAGGCGTATCAGGGAACACGGGGATGGGGGAGGAATCTGCGGAGTACAGCGTGCTGGACCCAGTGGCCGACGATGATCCAGCGGAGGGAGAGCACATAGTCCACTCTGACCCAGCGGCCGGTGAGACGGGGCTCAGCTGAAGCCCATCTGCATAGGACGGAGGCGTGGCCGCATCGGGCGAATAGATGGGCGGTGATGTAGAGGATGGACCGAGTGCCAAGGATGTATCGCAGAGCGGGCTTGGGGCGGTGAAGAAGATACCGGCAGGCGACACATGGCTTGGGAAGGCCTCACAAAGGCCACCCTCGCCCTCTGCCGAGAACTGCTCAAAGGAATACAATGCGCTCGGGGCGACATTCTCCGGAACGAAGCAGCCGTCACCAGGGACGGTAGCTGAGCACGGGACCGGGACCATTTCCATCCCATGACTCAAAAGACTAGCCTGTAGACTGTCGATGCAATTAGTCACACACACACACATAGAAAGCATCGCCTTGTTGACTTACTCTCTATGTGAGGGTTGGTCACTTGCGGAGTCGATGAGGCCATCATGATAGAGTCCATCGGCAGTGTAGTCACTGAAGAGAACGCTGTTGACATCGAGCGATCCCGAGGGGTATTCGGGGAGGCCAAGATGTGAGCTAGACCACAAGCCTAACCCATCAAAGGCTCCTGAGAGCGCGGTGGCACCAGAGTTGAAGCCAAATCCAGGGATGTTGTCGAAGTCGAGGGACGGCCCGGACGGGTACGGAGCGGCGT
>MPVS01000515.1:0-22731 GCA_001931775.1 Fomitopsis pinicola
AGGTGGGCCTGAGCGAGTATTGCGCTGACATCTGCGGGCGACATTCCTTGGGGATACATGGGAGGAGGAGGAGGCATAGGCGGCACAAACGACTGTTCGGAGGGCACCGGGTAAGAGAAGTTGCCGAAGTTGCACGAGTTCGCGCCCTGAGAAGCATACTGCTGCCATGGAAAGGTGGGTCCGAGCTCCGAGAAGTCGATCATGGAGAGATCGACGTCGCTTGCACAGTCGGACTCGGCCCGATGATCCTTGCACCAGTTCTGGTCACCGGCGTGAAGAAGAGCAACAAACCCATCCTCATCTCCTCCCAGAGCACTCAGGCTGCTGCTACTGTGGAACGAGGAGGATGCAATGGCCGGGGAACTCGGAATACTTGCGGGAGGGACACCTGAAGACGGCAAGGCACTGGCACCAAGCGACGTACCAGCAATGGTATGCGTAGAAGGCGCCGTAGGTCCCGATATGACGGCCTGAGCTGTTTCAGGCATTGCGCCTGACACCGGTGCATCAGCTGAGGTGTCCACTGCCATCGTGGTGTCCACTGCCATCGCAGTGTCCACTGCCATCGAGACCGTTCCACGCTCTGAGTCCTCGTGGACAGAAGGCGGGGTTTCTGGGAAAACCATTTAGTAGGTGAGCTAGACACTGTCGATAGTAATCCTGCGCACATACCAGTTGAACCCGCGGCAGTCGGCGACTGACTTCCAAGGGGCCTCTCATCGCAAGAGGAGGGAGGCGACGGAGCGGGCGCGGCTGCGTCGACAGGGGACTCATCAGAGGTGGCTCTTGCAGCTGCTACCTCCGCCGCCCTGTCTTCCTCTTCCTTACGGTGAGTAGCTACCCCCGCAATACTTAGTCAGACACATGAGATCTACTCGTCACACAAGCTCACCTGTATCCTTTCTGGCATACTCTACGAATGGACGGATGTATTGAGCCTTGAAGTCATCGTGGCACGAGCCGAAATCGAAGGTTTTCCCCTCACGGCGGGGCTCGGAGTGATATCTACAGTAGGTAAGTCCAACCCGTGCACAAGAAAACGGCGAAGAGAACTCACGCCCAGCTTGCAAATTTCCCAGGGCAGTTTGAATCTTCGACAACGGCAACTACTAGGAAGTATCCATTTTGGATGACTTCTTGCGCGCTGTCAAATAGCTGACTGCACGCTGTTGGTATGTTGTCAATGGCCCTGTACCGGCTGATCAGACTCATGGCAGAAATGACGTAAGGAAGGCTTACAGTTGGGAAATTGCAGCGCTCGTTGTCGAGCCCTCAGAGCCGTCGCTGAGAGCTTCGGTACACTCCCGCGAGGCTTTCACCTCGTCTTCTATCTCGCGTTTGACCGCGTCATCCTCTTTGTCGAACGCCTCCTTGGTAAGCCGTCGCATCAACTCGAATCTCTCTTTACGAGTATATCCTTGCTCTTCACATATCCTATCGACATCCTCCTTCACGCGTCCCTTGTAATACTTACGGCAGTAGACCTCGACCGCCTGCAATGCGCGGCGTCCCTTCGGCTTCAAGACGCTGTTCAAATTGACCCTTCTCGAAGACGCGACCCTGCGTCCCTTCTGACCCGCGTGATTGTTGTACCAGTTACGGAGTGACTGATGATAGGTACCAGTGAGTCAGTAGACACTCCAAACGAATTACAAACTCACCTTTTTGCGTTGCACGATGGCCTTGCTGAGCGCGCTTGTCTGCTCCGTGGTCAATTCACCCTCAAGACCGGGAAAGAGGACCTCTCGTTCGGGGTAGGCCTGGAACCAGTCGCGGTATAGTTCATACCGGAACCGCGTCGCAGACCCTGCGGACCTTGCGATGCAGAAGGCCTCCAAACGAGGTTCTAGAAACCCACGCTGTTCCTCAGTTGTCCAGGGAGGAGGTGCCATACTGGTACAAGGTGATGACGGATAGAAGACCCGCCTTGTGAGCGCAGGATGCAGACGAACGAGAGAAGGGTATGTATCCGTTCTGTAGCTCACCTTTAACACATCTCCAGCAATCAGTGCGATCAATTGCACAGACGAAAACCAGGACTTAATTGTATCTACCGACCGACACTACCGGCCAACGAATGCCAATCTACCGACGAAAAAAGGTACCTACCGCGAAAAGCTTCTTCGCCGACGTTCACGGGATTTGATTGGGAATGGAGCACACGGGTACAATGGCATTCGTCGCCGGGCACGAATCGCGCCCAGATGCCAGTGCGCTGACAGCGGCGTTGACACACATAGCACCCGACTGGCGCAAGCAGGCGATCTCGGAATCCCTACCTCTATGTCGGGGTACCTGGAGTCTCACGCGTGTTTCCCTTGTGTCAACTCGGTGCGCGATGATTCCCCTCCGATTTGTATATAGGTGGCTAGCTGCCCGTCCTCATTGGCAGGTTTCGCTCCCGTCACCGTGTACTCGCAGCTCATCATGTCTCAAGCCAAACCACAGGCAGCCGCACCTTTGGGCTCCCTCCTCGGGGGCCTTGACGTCGACCAGCTCCGCACGCTCATCGACAGCCTCAATCTTCTGGCCGAGCAGGAAGAAGGTAAGGTTATCTCTACATTTCCTCAGCCGTCTGCCGTCTGACGTTAAACCCTTTATCACCTAGATCGCGTCATGTGGGAGCAGGTTGGCCCGACGCCCCCGCTTGGTGAGTAATGTATTCACTCTAACGTAGTATTCTAATTCATATTACTTATGGGTAGGCTCTCCTCCTGAGCGTGTGAGCCCGCCCAAGTCGCCTCCGAAGGAGCCGCTTCGCGAGCCTCGCTCGAAGACTCCGAGTCCGGAACCTCAATACAAGCCCATGTCGATATCCCCCGAGCCGGACGACAAGCTCCGTGAGTCCGCCGCCGGCGCCGCCGGTACCCAGCACGGCTGTGACCAGAACCACCCTGGTACGAAGGCTGAACAGAGCCCTGCCGGCGTCGGCCAAGGAACGTGGTCTCAGGGCCCCGGAAAAGGCTTCTACAACCCTAACGGTGGCTGCGGCAGTGGTGGCAGCGGCGGCAGCGGTGGCAGCGGCGGTGGAGGCGGACCCAGTCGTCCTGTCCCTTACGGCGTGGGTCCTGAGGGAGGGGAGTGCAACGGCGTTCGCTGGTACTGCGTTACCCGTGGGCGCGCGGTTGGTGTGTTCGCGGGCTGGTAAGTTCTTCCTGTCCGGAAGCCGTCTATACTCCTGACAGCATTTGACAGGAACAACGTATCTCCGCTTGTCACTGGCGTGCCGAGCGCGATCTTCGCCCGTTACCCTAGCTTCAGCGCTGCGCTCGATGCCTTCCTCGACGCGTCCGCTGGTGGCCACATCTTCATCGTCCTGTAGTCGGTGCCGTCGTCTCGTCTCATCTTCTGCGCAATGTATTCCTGCACTGTCTACGTCGACGTGTTGATTAGCTGTCCGTTGATGTCGGGGGGGATGTATCGCCGCCGTTGCTCGCTCGCTCGCCCGCTGTATGAACGTCACGTATATTCTTGGTTGCAATGAATGTGTCTACGTTTCGTTGCAACTGCCTCCCCGTGTGTCTCCCATACAGCCACCATCTCGTCCACACTGAACCTGCTGCATGGGCCGACGTGCAACGTATCTTACACGTGAGGAACGTGTCACTGCAAAACGGGCTACACAGAAGAGATATGCAGAGGGTATAGGGTGAGACCTATACATCGTTGTTGTCTGAAGGCCGGGGGGACTGATACCTTATTTCTACAGTGGCAAAGCCAAACGATCTAGCCGCAGTAAATATGCATACATACAGCGTGTCCGACGCATTCCAAGTCCATTCAGAAAGCAAATGGGAGGCATCCCAGCTGCGATAGTCGCGCGCGCACGTACATCTTTTGAACAACGGCCCGCGCCAGGCTCGAATCTCCAAAATGCAGACTTAGGACTCTACAGCCATCCTTACCTACCAATCATACCGACAGACGTCTCGTCGTATAGGCGCAATGACTACGACAGGCTGTTCTCAGCAGACGAAGATCGAGGAGCTATGGATATCGACACAAAGAAGGAACTTACCTTCGTCTTGAACAACTTGCAGCACCAGCTCCTTCGAAGTAACGGTGCACTTCGATACACAAGATGGATGGGCAAAGCTACCTCAGAGGTCACTTCTGATGACGTCCGAGAGCTTCAAACTCGCATCAAGGCTTGGGAGCAGTACAGTGGGCAGGAAGTAGGTTCAGAGGACTCTGATAGACTGATTGCACGAGACGTTGCCTTGAACTGGGGAGCAAAGATCATATGTACTCTAGCAAGCGAGCTCGAGACGCAGAGAGCGGGTGCCCAAGTATATCAAAACGCATTCGAGAATGACCTATTACCTTGGCAGTGTATGAACTTCATTATATCCGGGTAGTACTAGTACGAACGATTGGCGGTCTGTTGACTGTCTCAATATACTGAACTTCTCGGCTAGTATACAGTTCACCCTTACATTACGCCAATGAAACCTGTAGTGAATAAGATTACATGTCGCGATTCGTTCTGTTCACCTATGACTCCGGGCCAAGGTTCCTTCATAATGCTTCGAGGAACGACTATATCCTACACAATACATACCACATGTTGAGTATTGGCACTTCGAAACTAGTGGTATATGTGTCTCTTTGAGAACAGAGGGCTTCGAGTTGTTGTGCTTGCTGATCGTCTTCCTCCCACTGTGTGATCTTGTTCGAGTATCTGCGTTCGTGTACCTGTACACAAGCTAGAAAAACAAGTAGTTACAGATACCAGAATTTGGCAAAGCTCGACTTGCTATACACGTGTAGGAGGTTGTTTCTTGCCTAGCAGAATCTACGCTCTTCGTGAGCTGACTGCTATTCGGCATTTGATTGGTCGGGCGATCCTGCACTCTGACATCACCGTCTAAATTGGGTATCGGCGCTAATATCCTATCTTAGATCTGCCTCGACACGCACTGCAGTCTGAATGCCTGTCGTGTCCGATCATGCATGTGCAAGTGTGCTATTGCAAGCGAGCAGCTATGAGCGCAAACCTTATCTGACTTACATTTGATAATTGTAGTACGTTCTCCCTAGAATGTCATCCTACTAACCCACATTCGACTAATCATAGGGAGAAACCCGGCGCGCAGCTCAGGGTGAGTGCTCCTCATGGCTCCTATGTAATCCATACGAATACTCTACACGAGGGAAGTGCAGTATGATTTCTTCCACCAGGGCTACAGCTCCCGTCGTGATATGAACGAAGGCCTTCATACTGCGGTGGTGTCATAGTGATGACTCAGATCGAGACCCCAGTCTGTTGTGGCGGCGCCCATGGAGCAACCGGTGCGTCAAGTTGTCCCAGAGTGGTGCTAACATTCCCTGACCAAGATGAACTATCCGTGAGGCCGCATCATTTGAACCCTTCACTGCCACATAGACCGTTCCAGGTGCGTGTCAGTGTGTATGCGCGCGACCACGAAGCAGCTAGATGACTCTTAGAGCCAGGCGTCGGAGCCGATGCAACGATTCAGATCAAATATCCACATCAAAGAGCCAGCCGCATCTAGCTGCTTCATGGCCGCGTGGGGATGCACTGACACGCACCGTTGGGAACGGTCTGATGCGAGCGTCTCCTCCAACTTCGATATGTCGGTTCGCATGGTACGTGCGCACTTATCGTGGGCTTTGCTTCCCTGGACAAGTATGTATCCGGTGTGCCTGTCCATATCTTCCGCCCCGTCCGCACCCTTTTGTTCTGAATTACAGAACACCGGCAGGACAATGGAAAAAGCGGACGTACAGAGGTATTGGTAAGTAAAACCCTTGACATACTGTATGGCGTGTGTATGACGTGTACCGGGACAGAATAACCATGTGGTGGGCTTGACCCTTCATTGCACGGTGGACCAGCTCGCGGACACCGACTGGATCAGAGAGTGTAAACGTCCGTGGTTCTCGTCTGTCCGAACGTGTCGCTGATGCTGTCCCTTCGTGTCCGGCAGTCTATAGTCCTTCACGTCCATCAAAGAGTCACCTGCATCCGGCTACTTCATGGCTGCGCAGGGGCACACTGACACGCATCTGGAATGGTCTGATTTGAGTCCGGAGTCATTGGGCTCTACATATCGGAAGCTATTGGTACATGCGGTACGTCGGCTTATTCATTCCATTTCATCCCACTTTGTTTAGTTTCGTTTCATCCCTTGTGCCTGTACATTTCGCAGGGCCGCATCTGGGCGCGCGTCGTCTATGTCTCGTAGCCAATGGGTACGGTATGCCCCCCATTCGATATGGCACGGCGTCAGTTTGTTCTGACACATCATTGAAAGCCCCTCCGACCCCGAGTGTCTGTGCGCATGGGATGCTTCCTGACGTCAAACCGCAAGCATTCATTCTCGATATGACAGTGGCTATGCGGGGATGCATGGACGTGCACCCTGCACCGTGTAACTGTCTTGTCAGACGATTCCATACACAGTAATTAGTAAGGTTCTGTTTCGTCTCCTATGTCACACCTTTCATCAGGTGCGCCATGCGGACCAACATATCGAACCTGTCACAACAAACTGATACAGTGACACAGTGAATAGGGGCTAACTGGCATACCGTACCGGCCGCATCGGTGACTGGGCGTGGACAATGCAATCGCGAAGCGTCCTGGTAAGTCCATTTGACTTAGTGAATAGACCCGATGACCGGGAGTGACCTAATGAATCAGTCACCGAGATCGCTTGTACGTTGTACGGACTACCGGCTTGTCGCCGGCTGATTTTTCCGCTTGTGGGTCTGTAAGGTACAGCAGATCAGAATCTCCACTGAGTGCCGCGGCTTGCTACTCACAAAATTTCAATCACAGTACTCCCCACTCGCAAGTGGACGCATTCGTAGAGTAACACTCTACCTCATTTCTATCATGGGCTCAGTCGCCAAGAAACGACGCCGAAATCAGACAGGCCTGACATTCTATGACGACGACGACGACACCACAGCAAAGCGGCGAACGACCGACACGCAGCACCTGCATACCTCGTTCACAGCAACTGCCAACGGGGTCTCGACAAGGACATACCGTGTAAGCACAGCAGATCCACTCACACAACCCAGGGCGACCGCTAGCTCTTCCGATTCAAGACATCCCTTAACTTCGAACGCCAATTCTGAGACTGTAGACCATCGAACGATCCTGAGCGCGGAATCGGACGGCGATGACGACAGCGACGCAGAGTTGTTCGACATCATTCCTGACTCCTTCACGGACTTCAGTGATTTCGTGGAGGGTAGGAAGTCCCGGAAACGTACAGCCAGTGTATGTCTACTTTTCTTGTGTGTGGTGATATTTAATGTGTCCTCCCTAGGACTACCCGCTTACACAATGGGCAAAGGATTCTGTGGATGAGTGGCTGGGGGAGTTACTTCGTCACGAGGGACGCGGAAAATTCACAGAGTCGAATTGTGCTGACTGCCGCGCCGTCAAAACGCTATATCGGTGCGATGACTGCTGGGACTTGCATTTCTATTGTGAAGACTGTACGAGACAACGCCATGGTAGACTTCCCTTCCACCGTGTCAAGGTAAGCCGCGTGCGCTGTCTCGTACTCATCAATACTCGGGCTGACAATGTTAGATGTGGAACGAATCACAGCTCCGTAGAGTCACTCTGAAGCAACTAGGCCTTCGTATCCAGCTAGGCCACGAGAGTGGCGGCTTCTGCATGTGCCCAGAGAGAGCATTCGGAGACGACTTTGTTGTCCTTGATCTCTCTGGAATACATGAAGTCGCCCTAAACTTCTGTGGGTGCGAGACGGCAGAGCCAAGACATACCCAGCTCTTACGTTTTAGGCTGTTCCCGGCAACCGGGGTAGCTCCTAAGACTGCGGCGACGTTTCGATTGATGGAGTACTACCATCTTCTGCACAATCAAACCAAGGCATCGGGGTTCGAGTTCTACAACACCCTGGCCCGTCGAGGTGACAACACAGGAACTGTACAGTTGAAGGTAAGTCAAGTATGCTCACACAAGGGGTAGATAAGGACTTTTACATTTATTCTAGAACCGATATGTTAGCTTCATGCGAATGGCGCGGATGTGGTTACATCTGAAGATGCTCAAGCGCTTTGGCCGCGGGCACGATCAGAACGGGGCGAAGGCAACTGCGCCTGGCACCTGCGCAGTTCTGTGCCCAGCTTGTCCACATCCCGGCAAGAACCTACCCGAAGACTGGGATTCTGCTCCTCCGGAGAAAAGGTGTGTTTCGAATCGATGCTTATGACAACAATGTAGGCTGATCAAATGTGCATCATGACAGCTGGTTATACCAACTATTCGTAGGGATCGATGCTAACTTCCGACTCAAACGCTACGACGTGTCCTCGGACAGTGTTGACCCGGGTCTCAACAGAGGCTGCGCATATTTTGTCGAGCAAACGGCATACAGGGAACATCTGAATGTGCACGACAAGAATGAGCCCGCCGAAAAGAGTTCCTGCAATAACCACGAAGCCGTGAAACTAGCCAACATGCGGGGAAGCTCGCGCACTGCTGCCAGCGGTGTTGGAGCTGTGGAGTGCGTTCGCCATGACATGAAGCGTCCATGCTCGGTAGGTGATTTACAGAAGGGCGAGCGGTAGGTCAACACATCTTCACTCGCGTCCATGGGCTCACATGTATCTATAGGTACGTGAATATGGACTACCTGTTTGCCAGTAGCCTTGGACAGCATAGCACGGTGCGTATTGTTGTGTCCTATGACATCGCGTGTCAGTGGAGCATCAATCTGTGGAACCGTATGGCCCACTACAACCTCGAGTTTGACGTCGAGAACCGAACCATCACATTCATCATTCCGAAGTTTCACATCTCCGCCCACAAGGAAAGCTGTCATACTCGCTACTCGTTCAACTATACGAGATACGTGGGCCGGACCGACGGAGAGGCCGTCGAGCGGGGCTGGGCAGCTGTCAACGGGTTTTCAGGAAGCACGAAGGAGATGGGGCCGGGCTCGCGTCGCGACATTCTCGATGACGCGTTTGGAGACTATAATTGGCGCAAAGTCGTTCAGCTACGTGCGTGACTTTGTGCTCCTTTCATGGCAGGTGCTCAGTCTATATTGACCAGCTAAGGCATTGTTGAACCGGGTGAAGAATGCTGTTGAGGAACGCAGCAAGCAGGTCGTCGAGTTCAAGGAGCTTACAGAAGGACACGACGCCTCTCAAGTAGCTGAATGGACTCAGCAGGTCGAGGCCTGGGAGAACGGTGCCGAGTACAACCCCTTCGAGGTCACTAGGCATTGTGAGTTCCTCATTTACTACGGCTCCATGTAGCTAATGCAGACACTAGCTATTACCCTTGGGTCAGTCCGTCGTGCATTAGCAGAAGAAGAAGCATGCGGGATTCAAGATGGTTCCTTTATCCCATTGCATGATCAAGTTTCGCCCAGTGTTTTGATTTTGGCGGGTTTAGAGATCGAAGAGCTCCAGTAAGCTGTATCAACTCATCCCTTACCTGAGATGGCTGATGTGGCATTCGGTTAGGCGGCGTGTGTGCCGAGATGCTGCCGCTTTGAGCGAGGGCAGCTCGGACGTGAAGCATGCCGATGTTGTCCGGCGGCGGAACGCCTTACAAGTTCGACTAGAAGCATGGAGAGAGTATCAGGATCTCTATATGCCTGGCGTCGCACGGCTGCGATCGGAGACTACTACCTCAGCTCGAGGACGCCAACCAGAGAGCTGGCCACTTCATTTACCTTCAAGAGTCAAGAACACCGGCTCAGTACCTTGTTACCATCAGCTCGAACTCGTTGAGTTCCGTCTCCGCTGCGCGCAAGCTAATGACACCCTAGACCAACTCAGACGACATCTCCGTGCCCGCGCGAAGTTATTCACTGTGAAGAAGCTCGACGTATCTGGTCAAAAGCGAAACACACGCTCCTGGGCGTACATACACACTATACAAGCCCGGATAAATGCAGACGCATCTCGGTATCGTGCTGCATTCTCCGCTCTTCTCGCTCTAGATCCTGACAATACCAATGACTGGAAACGGTCTCTACGGCCTTTGACCGATGGAGATATTCGCGAGATGAAAGAGGGGATCCCCGGTGAGACCGAAGGAAGGCGATCCCTTTCGTGGATTTGGCGAACATCTGGCTGGTCTGGGCCGGATGACGATGACGAGGACGATCAGGAAGGTACGTATACATACATTATTACATATAACACTGGATGAACATCTTTTAGCTGTTCGTATTGAGTGGTGCAAGGCTCGGGCACGAGCACACCGTTGGAGTGAAGAATGCGACCTTCTCCAAGAGGAGATGCGGCGCGTGGTCGCATTCTTTGAGTGGCAAGCGAAGTGGTGGCACGAATGCTCAAGGGGTTCTGTTTGGACAGTTCGAACTGACGGTCATCCGAGTCCATACGCCTGCAGTACTAGTAGTGAGCATGACGAAGGCCGTAAGGCATACGCACTTAGACAGTCTGGCTTACGATCGACACTTGCAGAACGCTGCCGGGAGGCATGGAAAGGCACGGACTTGTATCTTACATTAGGAGAACTATTGTAGCATGTTACTAGCGAACAGAATGAGTGACTTGGTGCAGTCAGCGATAGAGTGAGCAATGTATAGAGACACGAGCAGCGTATCCAACACGAGCGAAGTATAGAAACAGTAGATGTTGAGGTAAGTATCTAATGCACCTGAATATGCCCAGAGAAGGCTCCAAAGTTGTGCAAGTGTATGGTGATGTGCCTCGTATCAGATATCTGGTGCATGTACAGAGCACTATGAAGCATGCGACAATGTAGCACCCGGAGATACAACAAACCGGAGAATGCATGTACTCAGATACCGTTGGTGTCGGGTCCATAGATTATTGCAGGCCTGGAGGTAGGGATTCAATACCGCATTCATAGGGCACAACATAGATGAGTTCCCGAGACGATTAACTGAGTATTCGCAACTCGAAGAGCATGGGTATCAAGAAAGACTACTGGGAAACACAATCTGTATACGTGCCCTGAGACTTGCAACACAATATACTGCATACACCGTACGTCCGACAACAATGACTGCGACTCGGATGCAGCCCAGCCAGAGAAAGTACGTATATTTTGATCGACTAACTATAGAATGGATGCATGAGAGGCACAAGGCACTACACACGGATGTATGAAGGATACAAGAGAGGCGATGTACCATACGGACGGTGAAACTACGACGGAACGAATACATGAGGTACTACCGGATATGACCGACAATGTGAATACGTGAGATGCGCCGGAGACACGACATCCTACGAGAGAGCCGAGCAGCAGTGCATGGGGGTGGGTGTGCGCAGAGGTCACAGATAGCCGATATATTCTGGAAGGGGGACGAGCATTTCCCCGGATGCGACAGACTGGATATTGTCTATATGAGATGTACGAGAGGAGGTCAAAGCACTGACCGGTATAGAACGGTGTGAGGAGAGGTCATTTGTGCTGAGGGTCTGAATTCTGAAGGAGACACGGTGTAAGACTCGCGTAAGACTGTGAAATAGGGATGTGCTTTACCGGTGAAATGTCGAATATGATGTTAGGCATAGAAGATCGGCACAGAGAAACCTATCAGAGGGCAAACAAGAATAGTTCAGACAATAACATGTAAGGACATCTCGAGACTCACCTGAGATGTTGAAGTCGGTATACTTCACTCGTGTCCTACCAACCAGGGCAGGCGGAAGTGTGGGGGGTGTGAGTCGTTTACAAGCTACTGGAGCCGTCTTTCTGAGGTCTACGAATATATGAGACGACGCATAGCCAGGCGATAACGACACTCACCGGACATGTTGAAGTCGGCATACTTCACTCTCGTCCTACCCCAACCACAGTAGGCGGAAGTGCAAGGCGTTCGAGTCTATCACATGCTGCAGAGGCTGCTGTCGTTAGTTATAAGATTCATCAAGAAAGTCATAAAGGATTGACACTTGCGGTAGGCTGATGCTGCGACTATAAGAGTTAGGAGGGTATCAGTATTGAATAGCCCCAACGTGGTGTATACGTAACATGTGGGACGGCTGGTCCACGAGCGTTGCAGCATCATTTGGGACTCCAGTCGGGACACTGTTCAGGTTGGTCGAAGGAGCGCTGTTCGGGGTTGGGGAAGGTGGCGCTGTTCGGGGTTAGGGGAGGGAGCGCTGTTCGGGGTTAGGGGAGGGAGCGCTGCTCGAGGCTGGGGGGAAGTGCTGCTCGAGGCTGGGGGAGGGAGCACTGGGGGAGGACCGAGTGTAGTGCGCTGCGTATATATAGTTTTGAGAAATAAAGTTCGGGAGAATGAAATTTGAGATTTGGCGCACGAAGGAACTGACAGCTGTCTTGATGTCAGGCAGCGTGTAGGATACTGTCCGTGCGTGCAGGGATTGAGTATACGCCAGAATGCATCGCACGAGGCCGACCACTGCTAGCCCGCCCGCTTTGTCTCGCTGCTGCGCTGACGCTTGAAGCTTGAAGAGTCGCTCGGCTTGCGTGCGAGACTAATCAGATACCTCACCGTGCAACAGAATCGAGCGCCTCCAATCATAGGTACCCGCATCGCGCTATGGTGAGTATTTCCGAAGGGAAATACACAGAATATGACCCGGATATCTATAGCAAAAGTTTCTACCATCAATTCATGCACTACAAATATGATACGTACCTGCTCGCTACTACATTGGTTTGAGCCTTAGTCGTCGTCCGAATACTATTCGCTTCCACTAAATGAGGCGATTGCGCTGCGTGATACGCCAAGAATAGCGAAATAGAAGGCCGGAAATTGGGACCAATATGTTCCGAGCCATGTGAAAACCGCTGTTTTGTGCCATTGTGAGCGTATCAGGGTATAAGAACACGACAGGCCGACGCACGCGACGTACAACGTGTCGCATCATTGTTCGTGAAATGACGCGGATAGTACCTTCCTACCGTGGTCGTTGGCGGAAATGCAGAGAGCTTGAACATGGTCCATCTAATCCTCGTACCCACTTCAGAGATCCTGCTTGAGATGTCAAGGGAATGACACGGCGCATAGCAGAAACGAGAACGACGCACCTAGAATCACGTGATGGTAGTCGTCGTTATTGCGGTGGCGTGCGGGCAGTGGATTTTGCGGCATCGATCTACAATGGGAAGTGCACATAAACTTGGAATGGTACGTGCAGGATGTAACTTACGTAGTATGTGCATTGATCATAGGACACACATGCGGAGCGCGTGCTTCGTTTCCGTCGGGTACCAATATGTATGCCCACTTGTCGTGTCTGTAATCATGTATCCGCTCTGTTGCCGTCTGTGAAGTATCCGATGTATGTATCCCAGAGCGGCCATATGTAACGATGCATTGCAGAGAGATTGCAGACCGTCTGTTACCTAGGGAAGGAATGTATCATCTCGCACCTCTAACTAGAGGATGTCATGCATCACTCTGCCAGCAGCAGGTGAGTGGAGAGCCAGAGGGGTGTAGAGATGGTTGCCGAGAGACAAAGATAGTAGGCATGTTGATAGTGGCCCGATACTAATGCGCGAAGAGAGGTGTTCAGTCCAAGGTGTGGGCGGTAGCATGCATGGGAAACACAACTGATCGCACTGGGAGTCGGGACACGAGTGTAGTGCGCTGCGTATATATAGTTTTGAGAAATAAAGTTCGGGAGAATGAAATTTGAGATTTGGCGCACGAAGGAACTGACAGCTGTCTTGATGTCAGGCAGCGTGTAGGATACTGTCCGTGCGTGCAGGGATTGAGTATACGCCAGAATGCATCGCACGAGGCCGACCACTGCTAGCCCGCCCGCTTTGTCTCGCTGCTGCGCTGACGCTTGAAGCTTGAAGAGTCGCTCGGCTTGCGTGCGAGACTAATCAGATACCTCACCGTGCAACAGAATCGAGCGCCTCCAATCATAGGTACCCGCATCGCGCTATGGTGAGTATTTCCGAAGGGAAATACACAGAATATGACCCGGATATCTATAGCAAAAGTTTCTACCATCAATTCATGCACTACAAATATGATACGTACCTGCTCGCTACTACATTGGTTTGAGCCTTAGTCGTCGTCCGAATACTATTCGCTTCCACTAAATGAGGCGATTGCGCTGCGTGATACGCCAAGAATAGCGAAATAGAAGGCCGGAAATTGGGACCAATATGTTCCGAGCCATGTGAAAACCGCTGTTTTGTGCCATTGTGAGCGTATCAGGGTATAAGAACACGACAGGCCGACGCACGCGACGTACAACGTGTCGCATCATTGTTCGTGAAATGACGCGGATAGTACCTTCCTACCGTGGTCGTTGGCGGAAATGCAGAGAGCTTGAACATGGTCCATCTAATCCTCGTACCCACTTCAGAGATCCTGCTTGAGATGTCAAGGGAATGACACGGCGCATAGCAGAAACGAGAACGACGCACCTAGAATCACGTGATGGTAGTCGTCGTTATTGCGGTGGCGTGCGGGCAGTGGATTTTGCGGCATCGATCTACAATGGGAAGTGCACATAAACTTGGAATGGTACGTGCAGGATGTAACTTACGTAGTATGTGCATTGATCATAGGACACACATGCGGAGCGCGTGCTTCGTTTCCGTCGGGTACCAATATGTATGCCCACTTGTCGTGTCTGTAATCATGTATCCGCTCTGTTGCCGTCTGTGAAGTATCCGATGTATGTATCCCAGAGCGGCCATATGTAACGATGCATTGCAGAGAGATTGCAGACCGTCTGTTACCTAGGGAAGGAATGTATCATCTCGCACCTCTAACTAGAGGATGTCATGCATCACTCTGCCAGCAGCAGGTGTGATTAGTGGGTCTTTCCGCCAACGGAATTGTTGACACGACTCACCGAGTGATTTTCTGAAGTTCGTTTGGGAACATGCCGCGAATCCCCTCGAGTCGTTCATCCACGCGGTCCCAGTAGTCCTTGACACTCAAAGTGGGCTCCTTGAGGACTTCCATCAGTACAAGCCGCTAACAAGTAGTCCAGTGAGCACGAGACAACAGCGGGGCTCAGCAACACGCACCAGTAACGCCATACGCGCGCACAGCTCCAAGGACACCTTGACAGGATTCGAGGAGTGCTTAGCGGCAATATTCTCACATAACCCCGCTATGTCAAGCTTGATGGCAGCTGCCCGAGTCTTCGCACTTGCACTGGAGGGAACCATGTCTGGTCCCAAGCTCTGCCAGATCTACGAAGCCAAGGGTAAGATTATACATATTCTGATGGAGCTATCGATACGGCGTACTATCTGCTTCAGTTCAGCTCGCCGGTCTGTAATGCGTTCCTGAATCCTCTTCGTGACGACCTCCTTCTTATGTGGGCTGTTGCGGACTTCGGACGTATAGCCCCACTGCGGGTGGCGCTCGAGCAGTGTCTAGAGCTCTGATAGTCAGTATGAGATGCAAATCGGGCAATTTGAATGGGAATATTCACCGTCAAACGCTTAGCGGGCGTCGACTTCGTGACATAACACGGTATCATCGGGGACAAGATGATAAGGTAGCTATACATGTCGATCTTGTCCTGTATGGGACCCCAGTTTGTAGTCAACTGAAACTGCGGCTGAGTACGACACATACCTTCAACACTCTAGGCATTGTCCACTGCGGATCCGCAGGTTGGACATCCTCAAGGCGTTCTTGGCTCCGCAAAAGCTGAGCCGCCATCCAGAGCACGCGTTCGTCAGGCGATAGCTTTGTTCCGAGCTGAGTCAGGGAGCAATTGAGACGGACGGATCATGGAGCAGAGACTGACCCTCGCGACTGCGCGGAGCTCTTGTTGGCCCGCAGGCCTGAGGCGAACTCGGCGGCCCGTAACATCAGCATATTGTAGGAGGTCATCATCTGCTGGACGCTTGTCACCAACGGATGCGGTGTTCGCCGCAATTGCTGTAAAACCGTTGGGTGGCAGCACTTGAGCAGCGGGAGACTGGTTCGGACTGGATGGCGGACTTGGACTTGGAGACGTGTCGCTAAGAACCAGCAGTGAGTCGAGGACGTCGGACATGATACCAGTGAAGGAGAATTGAGACGAGAGTAAGAGAGAAAATGAAGAAGGAATGAAAATGGGACTGAGCCAAAGCCAGGGATGATGGAGATGTGGTCGCAGAAACGACGACCTTAAAGGTTGGAGAGCTTGCCGCGCTGGCCATCACGTGTTTTGGATTCGGATTTCAAGTTGCATCTCAGTCTGCAGCCACATTGTCAGCCGAATGGTGCGTGTCTGAGAAGAGCGCAACGCATGACACGGCGTGTATCATGCCCGCAAGAAAAACAGACCTGCATGCAGAAGGTGAGGATCATTACGTCCATGAATTTGAGAGCTTCACACTCAATTCTCGGGCACGTCAGGGCACTTCATCGCCGTTGCAGATGACCCCACCTCATGGGAATGTATTCCCTGCAGCCAACTGATTTCCACCAATGACCGGGTTATCTGCAAAGTCAAGAAATCAAAGTTATCCCGACACAAGGCCACAAAGAAGCATACCGATGCTGTCTCGGCTCTCGTCCTGGAGGCTCGTGCCCGGGAGAACCCAAGCCAGAGGGAGCAGCCCGGGCTTGCAGTGATGTCTCTACCACGAGATTTAGCTGCATCGGAACTCCAAAATCCAGAAGATGGCGAAAATAGGCCGCGCTACGACCCGCTTGCACATATTTTTGCAGAGGGAGACCAATTTCTAGATTCGAACGGCAACGAAGTTCGCTTTTCCGCAGGCAGTGAGGCAATACAGAACGAAGGACCTGCTTACCTCCGAGATCAACTTGACAGATTGTTGAGTAATCCCTACAGCGAGTATGACACATGGGGCGCACGAGCTGCCGGGATGGACTGTGGCGACGACCCAGGCGGTGGAGACGTTGATGCGACAATCGCAGATGCTGTAACGGAGCTATATCTTGCAGGTGAGTACGCCTTGCACCTGCATGCTGTATATGATATGGTTCAGCCTGAGCTTCGTCTACTAGGCCTATCTGATGACGAAGATGATGATGGCGCCTTCGATATGGAAACGGGGAACAGACCTGGGAATTCGGTTGCAGATGATCCACGTTGGCAACCTTATGACTCGAAAACGGTATGTCGGTAAACTGCTGCAAGGCGTAAATGTTGGCGCATGCCTGGCGGCGAGTGCAGACTGACCTGCTGTTGCATTCTAGATGTTCATATTAGATCTTCTAGACAATCTACCTCGACTGCGCCTCTCGGATGACCACCTCAAGGTCATAATCTGGGCCATGAACGAATGCGGAACCCCAAATGTTCCGTCATTTACGTCCCTACGATCAAAGCAGGCTCAGCTCACGAAAGAACTGGAAATCAAGACGACACACCACACCTCAGCTCAAGAGAATGTTTTCTATTCGAACCGTCCTTCGGAAACAACTCGGCTCGTGAGTAGCCCTGTTCCACTCTCCAATTTAGTTATTGTAAGATCTGTTGCCCAGGACTTCGCCAACCCACTTGTCCGACCACATATTAAACTCCTCCCGCGGGTCGGCGCGCCTGTCTCTGAATTTCGTGATGCAGAGAAATGGCTAGATATGAACGAAGAGTCACTTGAGCGTGCACAGCAGATGTGGATGAATGAGGAAGATGCACCTGACCGTCACTTCTACATCAAAGAGCTTGCGCGTTTGCGTGATGGTCGGTTTGTGATCCCTTTGAGATTTGTAGAGGAGAGAGAGGTCGACTGCTTTGATGGATATGAGGTTGCACACTACCCTGCGGTGCGTAAGCTCTGTGTTACGCTAGTCAAATGATAATGTGTTGATAATACCCCTGACAGACCGGAATATTCGTTGTTCACGATGAGAAGCTTGTTCGTGTAAGGGCAAAGGAGCTGCAGAACAACGTTGTGGAGCTGTCAAAGGATATTGATATACGATTTAATGGTCAGCAAATTCACAGTCGTCATCGAAAAGGGCATGTAGTTGGCGTACTCACTCACCGTGACCCAGACCTCGCACCATCATGGACCAGAGCCATTTCCCACCCAGTCCGAGCAATTGCCGCCAAGCGACCTGCCTTCACCATTCGCCTGATGCCTTGGGTCGATGACGTTTCTGGGAACAGGACCAAGCAGTACAACGCGCATACAAACATATATGTTGCAAATATCAACTTACCGCATGATAAGCTCAAACAGGAATACTTCATCCGGTTCTGTTCGACATCCCAGCATGCGTCATCTTCAGAACAATTGGAAGTGCTAAAGGAAGACACGTAAGTCTAGATGTTAGTGATGAACGTGAACTCGTACTCATGGTGGGATAATGTCGGCGGATGTTGTGATCAACAGAGGCCCCGATCGATGGCATGTGGCGTACGACTGCAAACTCGGACGAGAGATCATGTTCCGTATCATTCCTCATGTCTTTCCTGCCGATAATCCCCAGCAATCTGAACATTGCTCGCACATCGGTGGACAAGGCAACAAGTCGTGTCGAAGCTGCAAGATTGGAGGTACTGTGGAGGAACGCGAGAGTGATGAGGGATACGAAGCATTCTTCTCGGTCAGCCATGCAATTGTTCGATGACATGCAAATCTGAACCTCTGTATAGCCTGGTCGACGTCGAACTGCGGAAGACACAATTAGTCAAATCGAGTCACAACTATGGATTGCGGGTCTTGGTGTCCGCGAGTATGTTGACCAGATGCAGACGTACACAGGTGTCAAGGACAAAATCGCGGAATACTGGATCGATATCCTCATCAAGAAGTCGCGGGCCCTACAGCAGGAGCGGATATCATCTGCGGCAACAAGGGATGTTCGTCTTGATGCTCCGCACTTGAGTCGTGATCCGGAAGCAAAACAAGCTATGAAGACAACGATCATCAGTGAGATTCAACAGGAGCTATATGATTGGCTTGTTCAACAACCGCAACACAGCTATGAGGCACTCCCTGTAGACTCAGGTGAGTAGTGATTATCAGCATGAATTTGTCGGTGCCACAAGAGTGACGGCGTGGCAGAGGAACGGACAAGTCTGCGGCCGGGGGATCACTATAACATCCTCCTTGGATTGCCTGGTGTCGAAGTTCACCTCGACACACCGGGCGAGATCCTGCATACATTCCTGCTTGGTCAGAAGAAGTACGTATGGCATACAACAAACTCACGCTGGGACAAGAAGAAAGACGAGCTATTTGCCGCCCGCTTGCGAGCTTCCTCAACCGACGGATTGTCTCTACCACCCATCCGCGCTGACTACATGCTCAAATACAAGAACTCACTTGTCGGTAAACATTTCAAAGCACTTCAGCAGGTAGGGGTCTTCCACCTATATGACGGCCTGTGTGAATCGGACGTCATCCGAGACCTTTGGAAAGCCACTGGCGAACTGGGGGCGCTGTTGTGGTACGGCAAAATCCGGAATATGGACACGTACTTGGTGTGTTTCTCCGAATATCAGCTGTGTATCACTTCTCTTGAACGCAAACACAGGGAGACCTTGAAATCCTCATTGCAAATGTCCTCGACATCTGGGCGCTCATCGACCCGAACAAAATCCTGAACAAGAACAAGCTCCATGTTTTCACTCACCTTATTGCTAATATCCGTCGATTCGGACCCGCTATTCTTTATTCAACTGAAGTCTTCGAGTGCTGGAATGCAATCTTCCGCTTCTGCAGCATACTCTCAAATCACCACGCCCCAAGCCACGATATCGCAGTTACCCTGGCCGATATGGAACGATTCAAACATCAAGTCAGCGGGGGGTGGTGGCGCGATCATACTGGGAGCTATGTATGTGCAGGCGAGGACATTCGTACCTTCCTACAGACAAACCCAGCTCTGCAGCGTCGCTTGGGATGGGTAGAGAAAATGACACTACTTGCTGGTAAGCTATTTATTATTATCCTGACCAAGACTTGTGCGGCACTGTTTAATCCCTGGCAATATAGGCACGGTGAAGCTTGAGTCGCGTCGCAAGCGATATTCAGCAAAATGGGCGGATGCAGTTGCGCCTCTTGTGGTGGGACCGCCCGCCTACACCACCAACTCAGATGCCCACAACCATATGCTGCCGGACTCACGAACCTTCCAGCAATGTAAGTATCTCGTTGCGCGCTCGCAGGATATCTGCAGAGCAGGCTCTTGGGTGTTTTTCAGTGATCTAAGTGGAGCTGAGTCAAACGGCGGGGATGGAGGCACAGATGGGGGCTTGCTGGCAGCGCAATCCATGGTGAGTACACTGGCATATGTCATTGGCTCGAGACTGCAGTCGTTGACCCATCCAAGAACGTGAATGTTCTTGCAGGTCGAATACACCGCATCCTCTCTCCTGACGACGGGGGTGACCCAATCGCCGTTGTGGAAGTATTCAACATCGCAGATAAACGTGACGAGCAACTCAATATGCCCGTTCTCACCCCAAGCGAGCGACCCCCTCAGTTAATTGTGCCGAAGGTAATGTAAGCTCCTGATGTTTTATCACCTGTCTCACATGTGCGATCGCTGGATAGAACATTCTGTTCATCTTCAATGCCCAACATGATTGCTGGGGCTCGCACTGCACTGCGATAGAGCGCGAAGCCGTTGTTCAAGAGCGCCTCATCACAGCACGGACACGATTGCATGTCACGCACAAGCAGACAGCACGCTACCTCGTCAACATGCACGCTCTTCATAACGCTGATCTCATCCGAGAGACTCTGCCGCGCACTCTCACCGAGCCAGTGTATTACGTCGCTGATCGCCGTGTTCACCACCGTCAGATCGCGCAGACACTAAGGGTTACGGGTACGACACGGAGAGCGCGGGCTGCTGCTAAGGCTGCAGAGACACGGGCACGTAACAAGGAGGCTCGCAGTCAAGCCGCAGCCAGTCAGCATGATATTCGGGCCACAGAGCAACATCGGGACAGGACGTCTGATGATCAGCAGCCTCCAGGTTCGTTCTCATACAAATGCCTCGTACAATGTTCCTACTGAACATCTGATTGTTAGATTTGGACGCAATGGAAGTAGATGACGACCATAGAATGGACGATGAGATGGATGTACACATAGAGCTTGAGCCATAGTAGTAGCCCGTTACTCCCAATCATCACTGTCGATTTCAAGTTGGACCACGGAAGAGAGGCGGCCGCAACCCTGCGACATCGCCTCTGCATCGCCTATTGGACAGATCAGTGGGTTATTGAAACAGGGTCAACCGTACCACTCGAACAGAGCGATACCTCACCTTATCTTGAGTATTCCTCCGACCTTGTGTTCCAGGTTGCGACCAGGTCCGAGCATTGACCCTGGTCTCGGGGCGACCTCACCCCAGGACCGCCTGCCGCGTCGGCTTGACGGCGCCTCTCACGCTCATCCGCTTCCAATGCCATACCAAAATGGGCGTGTATACCGTGTCGTCGTCGATCGCGCCCACCGAGCGGCATGCAGCGGGACGATTGTGCGTTTGCTGTCCAGGCGTGGATGATGTGGCGTACGGTCTAATGGTTTGCTCATCTGCCCAAAGCTTGAAGACCTGGCTCGCACACAGCAAGAGGAAGACATGAGACATATGCAAGCATCCATACTCCTTCGAAAAGGGTGCGTGCCGCATCATGCTGCGATCGCCAGGCTCTGATAGGTGGTCAAGTCTATTCACCGGACATGCCAGAGAGGCTGCCGACCCTTCTCCTCCTCAAACAACTCTCGCGTCAAGCATTCAGTTCGACAACATTCTTCCTCAGGGTTGTAGTCGTCGCGACTGTGTGGCTTGCCCTGGTCCCGTGGGCGACCGTCTGGACATGGNTTCACCTTCGGAAACTCGACGTGCGTTGCAGGCCTCCTTGTCCTTCGCTGCTTGTTCTAAACGGCATCTCGTGTTCAATAGTGCCTGGTGGATTAGCGGCCGACTGGATGAACGACCCAGGACATTGACTAACACGTCGTCTTACAACACAACTGCAGATTTCTTGTTCAGCAACACAACGTCTTTCTTGTCACACCCCATCGTCCGCTCTATCTCTTCCGACATTGTCTCTGGGCAGATCATTGCCTCTGCTATCGTCCTTGCGTTTGTTGCCATCTTCCTTCTACGGGAGTGGATAATGCAGAACGCCCGTCCAGGCGTCTTTGAAGATGCTGAGGGGCCCCCAGCTGATGTTCTGCAAGACGCGCAGCCGCTCCCCGACGCCGTGCCGCCTCAGCTTCCGATAGTTGAGCAGCCACCGCCCATCCCGGAACCTGCTACGAATGGACGTGTCGTACAGGAGATAGATCATCGCCCGCCGATCGACGAGGACGAGCCACAGCCGCGAATCTTGAAGGCTCGGCGTGTTGGTGACAGGGACGAAGATATCCCTTTCTTGCGTGAGCTATCGCCTCACTCCGCTCATGACAAAGGCAAGCGCGTTGAACACCGGGAACGTATGGCTGGAGTCGTAGGACCTGTCAGATCCGCAAGACCCGCGAAGCGCAGGCGAAGGTCACTGCGGGACTCCTCTGAGTCTCCGGAGGAAGAGCCCACCCACTGGAGTACGGGTACCGAAGCGAAGCCTCGCCTGGACCTTCGCGAGGAGCAGACACAATTCACGTTCCGTGCGCTGAGTGGAGCATCTGAATCCGATTCGGATGTCCCTCCCCAGTGGGAGGGGGTCGATGATGACAACATGCGCTCAGTATCTCCGTCTCGGAGGCCGTCCAGCTTTCACACCTCGCTCTGGGACTCGCCTTCTGCTGGCGCCGATGTTCACGAAGATGTACAACCCCTGAGGCCTCGTTCTGCCAATCCGGACGTGCCAGAGGACGTGACGTCGCTAGTGTCGCCA